>JARHVA010001651.1:1597500-1655000 GCA_037957365.1 Torreya grandis
ACTACCTATCTATATTTCCACCTATGCATGTTGAGGTTCATTGATGAGGAAGCAAAACATGGGCTTGTGTGATCTCATGATTTTTTGTGTTTTTATTATTCAATGAAAGGAACAGTCATGGAATGAGAATCATAAGTTAGTACTCAATTTATCTCCATTTCTCATGTGGAAATTTTTTCAAGTTTATCATGTTAAACACATTAGAAATGTTATATTCCATGTCAAAATTTTCTATGCCCTTATGCACAAATTCATGCTCTATATCCCTTGCTTGTTATCTCTTCTATGGAATTCTCTTTTAAAACATATTATTACACAATCCATCACTCAAATTTCATTTATTTCAGTCCAAATTCATGATTTTTACCTAAATACATATAACTCACTGGCTACTTTTTAGTTCCTCCCTATCACTACTAGACACAAGTAAACACTAGTGGTTATATCTATCCCTTCTTCCTTCAAACTTGGTACATCTAGCTCTTATCCCACACTTACTACTAGCTCTATGCCTATATTAGATCATGTGATCCATGATATCACCCAAGTTTATAAAGATAGAAAAGTTGATTATACCCATGGATATAGTTTTATTACTTAAGCTATCACCCTTTCAGATACAGTTTCTATTATTGAGCTCCTTCAACGATCAAACATCTACAAATATGTGTTGTATGCAGCCATTCATAATACTAGAATTCATTTTTTAGTTAAACCATTTTATGTTACATCTATCCTCAATACAACATAATGGACTAAAGATCATATTTCATTTGAGAAAGAGGATTTACCCTTGCAACACATCATTGAGCAACACCTACCTCTATATATTAAATTATGAATTAATTATGTGGGGGTAAAAAGAGTGTTAGTTAATAACGGTTTAGGACCCAAAATTTGTAACATTTCTTTTCTTAAACATCTTAATATATAACCTCATGACCTAAACCATTTAAAAATGAACATTAGAGGTTTTGAAAACATCCCACAAAAAGTCATAGGTCAAATAACACTCAATATTACCTTAAGACCTAAGACACTACCAAATACTTGCCAAGTCATGCCAAATGACCTTAACTATAATTTATTACTTGGTCAGCCTTAGATTCATGATATGCATGCACTCCCTTCTACACTCCATGCTTGTCTAAAATTTAGTCACAAAGGCTACATATACACATGTCTAATCAATAACAAACCTTTTAAATACTAGCAGGTTATTGAAACTCCACATAATTATATTCCACACTTTAATCTAGGGAATTTGCCCACATAACCCATTATTCATAGTATACCCTCAGACTATAAAACACATCAACAAACTTTAAGTTTAATAATAGCACCAACATAAAATCACCAGTTTACCTCTCCTTTTGCACTTCAATATCTTAATAAGATGGGATATCATGGGAAAGGCCTTGGAAATAATGAACAATGAATCATCAATCCTATCGAGGCATCTACATAGCATGGAATGCAAGGGATCGGATATCAATTTACCCATCCTCATAATAAGCCTTCTTCCACTACTTCAAAACATATAAAGTTTTGTCCACCCACTACATTGAAAGATCACACTATTAATCATACTTCCACATTATCATTGATCTATCTTGATCTCATAAATGACACAACTCCACCAGACATGTTCACATTAGATGAATTATCTAATGATGAATCCCTCCTACAATTTCTTGGAACATATGAGGACCTCCCATATTTATATCATAAAAATAAATTTCCTCATCACACAAATGCCCACGTATATTTTGAATAAATTATAGATTCTCCCCAATACATACCTATTAATTTTGATGATATTATTCCTACCACTCCCTATACACTTGATCGTTCCACATTACTTAAGGAAGAAATAGTTAATTTCAATTTTAGAACCAACTAGGACACCCATATTATCTTGATATTCATTGCCTTATAAAAGGAAGAAGATATAGATATTCATCAAACCTTAACTAATTTCCTAAATTCTTTTGCTTGGTCTTACTCAAATATGCCAAGAATTGATAAATCTATTGCAGTCCATCAGATTCCTTTATACCCAGATGTAAACTTAGTTAAGCAAAAAATTCACAAAATGTATCCTAAGGTGACTCTCTTAGTCCAAGATGAGATCTAACACATCTTATATTATAGCTTCATTCAACCAATAGCATACCCTGAATGGATCTCTAGCATAGTCCCCATAGTAAAACCTAACGGGCAAATTTGATGTTGTTCTGATTCTTGAGATTTAAATAAAGCATGGCCAAAATATGATTTCCCCTTTCCCAATATCAACATGATCATTAAATCCACATTTGATTATGACATGTTATCATTTGTTGATGGCTTTGCTAGATACAACCAAATCAAGATAATTGAGAATATCAAGAGAAAAAATGTTTTGCAACACCCTGGGGTACATTTTATTATATTTTCATGCCCTTCAGATTAAAACATGTTAGAGCCACATATCAATGTACCATGACACATATCTTTCATGATTTGATTCACCATAATATCAAGGATTATGTCGATGATATACTAGCTAAATCCAAATAACGACAACATCATGTTGATTTACAAAAGATTTTTCAACAACTCAAACAATACAATGTTTGACTAAACCTAAGAAAATGTGTGTTTGGAGTCACATCAGGTAAACTCCTAGGTGTCATTATTTATTAGCATGGCATAGAGTTTGACCCTAATAAATCCAAATCCATTATAGATATGCCACCTCCCACAAACTTAAAACAATTCTGATCCCTACAAGGTAAGATCAAAGAAATCCATCATTTTATAGCTCAATTTCCTGATAAAACATAAGTATTCACTCAATTATTAAAGAAAGATACCAAATTTTCATGGGACCAAGCTTGTCAAGAAAGCTTCAATACAGTCAAGCAATATCTTCTTAATCAACCTATTTTAGTACCACCTATCCCTGATAAGCCTTTTATCCTATATATCTCAGTAATAAATCACACATTAGGAACATGCTTAGCATAACATGATGATCAACATACTGAGTGAGCAATTTATTACATCAGTCACACATTGGTTGATTATGAAAAAAAATTGCAATTAAAAAATTATGTCTAGCATTAGTTTTTGCCACATAAAAACTTTGACATTACATGGTCAATAATGAGACTCAGGTCATTACAAAATTAGACCCATTGAAATTTCTAATGGTAAAACCACATATTTCTACTCTCATTGCAAAATGGGTTATGTTATTATCAAATTTTGACTTAAAAATAGTCCTCCACAAATCAATAAAGGGCCGAATCATTGTAGACCATTTGGTAGCAACACCACTATTAGATATGAACCCTCTTAGTGACACATTCGGAGATGATATTACTACTTACTCTACCCATTCGGATACATGGACCATGTTCTTTGATGTTTCTCAATGCACATCTGGTACAAGGGTAGGCATTATCTTTATCAATTTTTCCATTCACATAGTTACTATAGCATACCAATTAAGTTTTTCCTACACCAACAACATTGCAAAATATGAAGCACTTATCTTAGGTATATTCATCACTCAGTCCCTCCAAATAAAATATATTAAAGTCTTCAATGATTCCCAACTCATGGTTAACCAACTCAATGATGTCTATCAGACAAAATAAGAACATCTTATCCCATATCGTAACATGGTACAATGTTTTTTCATCACAATTTGGTTACTTTTCTATAGAAAGTATACCAAGACAAGACAATTGACATGTAGATGCAATGGCAAGTGCCACCTCTTTGATCCTTATCGATATCAATGATAATCAAGTTATTTTCACCATTAAAGAATTTAAATCACCATTAATATCCAATGTGGATTTGATATCACTATCTATAATAGTGATTATGTGCAATTTTTCAACTCTAGAATGGTTCTCTAACATCTATAACTTTCTAAACAAATCTGTTACACTAGACTCTTTTTCACTAAATGACAAGTGTAAGTTACACAAACAAGCACTCTATTATGTAATTATTGTGGGGATATTTTTAAATGATATTTTAATAGACAATTACTTATATTATTGGCTATAGTCAAAGCCAAAATTTCTCTTACATAGACGCATGATAGTGAGTGTGGTGGTCACTTTAGTGGAAAGGCCATATCACACAAATTGCTTCGATAAGGCTACTACTAGCCCACTATAGAAGAATAATGTTCACAATATATAATGATAAATGTCAATGACACAATAACTTTTAGCATGTACCATCACAATAATTGTAACCTAGTGTATCTCCATAGCTATGCATGTTATGGGGATTTGATCTTATTGGAAAGATTAACCCTAAATCTATCAATGGACATAAGTTCATCATCACAGGTACAAAATACATTATAAAATGGGTGGAAGCCATTCTACTTCAATCTACAATGGGGGAGGACATTTTTAGCTACCGCATGACCCACATTATTTCATGCTTTGGCTTACCTACAACTATCATTTCCAATAATGGAACATCATTCAAGAAAAAAAATGTTAAGAAATTTTGTACAAAATATAATATTAAACACACATTCTCCACTCCATATTACCTAAAAGTAAATGGTCAAGTAGAAGCCACCAATAAAACCATCAACAACATTTTGAGCAAAAACGTAACCCAATTTGGAGGTGATTGGAAAAATCAATTAGTCTTTTCCCTATGGGCTTATCACACAAGTATTCATACACCCATAAGAGCTACTCCTTATTCACTTGTCTATGGCACAAAAGCAATTTTACCATTGGAATTATAAATCCCATCCCTTCGTGTATCCCTTAAGGGTATCCTCACAAATGAATAATATCTTGAAAAACATCTACACTAGTTTGAATAATTAGACCATACTTGTATTCAAGTAATAGAACATCTCAGAATCTACCATCAATGTATACAATAAATGTTTTCACACCAAACAATTCAAAGTTGATCTCATTCTTAAAGATAATTTTTGTAATGTCAATGCTAAATAAGAAATCAAAAGAAAATTCAAACCAAATTGGCCCCGTCCATACATCACTACCAAATATATTATCCCTAAAGTGTATCATCTAGTTTCACTCAAAGGAAAGAAACTCAAAAATCCAATGAACATTATGCATATACTCAAATTTCATGTATAGTAAGGCACTCTACACATTACATTTGTACATAGTTTTATTTTAAATTACCTATACATAGTTTCCTTTACTTGATTGTACATAGTTTCTTTCTGATTGATTGTACATATCTCAATTATTTCAAAATTCTAAAAAAATACAACATTTAAAAATCCAAAAACATTTAAATATGTCAAAAACACAAAAACATATTGATTGTATACATTCTCCATGTTTTACAACACTACTATTATGATTAGACTTACATTTGTTGTTCTATGCTATTATTTGTCAATTTATCTACATTACCATACTTCAATTGATCTTATTTGAGTGTGTGCAGTGACTTCTAGCTACTTGATTATTTCACTCTACCCATTGAGGGGGCATCCTACTTCTACATTTGAGATGCACATCGATATACATACCCATTAGGGGCATCTTCTACATGACTACACCATCTAGGTAATGTCATTCCTACACCACACACTCTAGTTATCATGTTGATGTGTAGTAATTACCATCTTACATAGATTATGTTATTGACACTCATTAGTATGTACCACTTGTGTATTTGTTAGCATATACCTAGGCTTGTCCCAACATATCTTGCATACTTTCACATTTTTGCTTTGTTTAGTTAGATATTCTTATATTTTCCAATCTTTACATTCTTTATCTTCTTAATTAGCATAGCTTGATGTGATTGCATTTATATTTCTTGCTTGTCTCTTGTATGTTCCTTAGGACATTTTCCAATGTTATCTACATCTATTTATTTGTGTGCCTTTGGACATTTGCCAATGTCCCTTTCTTGTACTCTTCACTATGATTGTGGCCCTCGTGCCAACTTTGCTTGTTTAAATTGTATGTGTATGTGGAATTTAAACATGACATGTATGCTTTATTACAATTTGAGTGACATGTGCCCATGTCCCTTGTTTTCTTGGCCCCTTGGCCACCCTTATATGCTTCTTTCTTTGTATGTTTGTTAATTGATTTATCTTCGATTGTTTGAAATGCCATGATCCATATCATGCATTATTTTGCTTTCTTGGATGCCATGATGGACATCATGCTCCATCCCTCCATGCCAACTAAAAACTAACAACTAACTAGGATTTTAGTTCCAGCTCAGTAAATTACACATGCTTTTAGATTGTTATATCTATCTAGGCATACCCCTATTGATCTAATGAACTCTTAATACAGATCATGTTATATCTTGATATATCTTATCACTTATCATTTCTATATCATGTACTTTTTGAAACATAACACACTTGTAGGGATATTTCTTTTGAGAGAAGTCATTGTAGGGTCTCCACTCCTACCCTCAGAAGAGGGGGAAATAAATAGGTGTTTTGTTATAGAGATCAAAGCTGCTACTAGTCAAAAAATCTAGTTTTAGAATAATAAAAATAGTAACCAAACATCAAACTAATAAGAACAAACTAGGCAGACAATCAAGATTCCAAAATAGTCATCATATTTATCTTAGGAAAATAGAATTAAGACTAGACTATATCACTAGTGCCACTACTATTTATTTTTGGTGCTCCTATCTAAACAACATAAAAACTAGATTTTCCAGAAGCAGGTAGAAAAGTAGGTTTGACTATAGTTTTACACTTCCAAACCAATTTAGTAGCAAAATTTTTCAATATACTTTTGCTTAGAGAATCCAAATATAGGGGGTATCATGCATGGAATGATTGGTTATAACTTCCAATTTTAGATACAATAGTTGTTATAACTTCTATATTAGAATCCATGTTTTAGATAATAGTGATTAGGGGCAATGTATACAACACATTTATTTTCTCTTCTTTTTGAGTTCAACATTATCCAGGCATTCTTAGTAGTTACATTCCTTATTTCATCTATAGATGGTTCGCATCATTTTTAAGTGGATTTCTTACAAGCCTAACCTCCATATTCCTAAGTTCTCAAGTTCCTAAATGGCTTCCACATAAGCTAGATTCTTAGTTTTAGAGTGGATTTCATACAAGACTAATCTCCATCTTTCAAAGTGGCCAAGACTGGCCTAGTTTCTAGCATACATTTGGCTATCCATGCCAACATTATTAGATTACAAAGCATTCATGGGATTCAAGAGCCATCTCATATGCCATACACTTCATACAAATATCAGTTCATATCTTCACTTCATGGAGAAATGATGGAGCTAAAGGACTATCTAGCCTTTGTATTCTTGAGCCACATACGTAGAGGGATTGGACACATAGTCCAGGCATTGATCAACACAAGCATGACCTCCTAAATTCACTTAGTAGGTGATGATGGAGACAAAGGGCTAACCTTTGCATTCTTGAGCCACTTTTTGGGGAATTGAGCACTCAACTCTGTTCATGATATTACTCTTGGTATAGCATCATCTAGCACATATCTAAAATCACACAACATTACTTAGTATCACAAGTTTTATATTGGTCTACATACGTAGTGAGGTGTATTTGTTCCTTTCTCTTCCTCTCTCTCTTACCCAACTTTGTCAATTCTTATTTTAGATATAGAATATCTAGTAAGAACTGAACTAATCTTTGTTTTCTCTTGTAGATTCATACTTCAGAATGTGATCTCTCTATCCACACCTAGCATCACATAGCCTCATGAGCTTCACCCTTATAGGTAAGTTTAGGTATGCTTTCTATTTTTCCTTTACCATAGTATTTTGCTTTTATACATCACTAAATAAAGGGAGGGCAAATGTATTCACATAGAATGTAAAAATTGGTAACTTGAGTGTGACTAGTTACATCTAACCCATAGGTCCCTCTTGATTACTCTCCTAACCCTCTTAGGCACCTTTTCATTGTTTTCCAATCATCCATAGGATTTTAAGACCTCATTCTAGCTCATCTAGGACCCTTTTCCCATGCTTATTATATCTCCCCAAGTCTTAAACCTATAGGAAATGAGTGTTATGGGTTAACTATAGTGTTGGATCCTAGGGTGTCCCCATTCTAGTACTCCTATCCAATCATATTTTGAGCCTAGGTTACTATTTTTCCTAGATTTCTCTTATTCATTATGTTAGCCTAGTGTGGTTGCATTCAACCCATGACCAATAGATCCATATAAAATCCCATTCAAATATCATTTGGAAAGGGTTGGAAAATATTATCAAGTAAGCAATAATATAATTGAAACCACTGAGGCAATCTTCCCTATTATCTACATATAGCCATCCAATATAGCCCTAAGCACATCCAAATATTTGCACCAGTCCCTAGTCATCTCAAGTACATCCAATTGAGAATTTATTTCATTGTCATATCATAATTACTCCAATAAATTTCAAAGGGATAACCACATATGGCTTGATCCCTCTTCAGAGTATTGGTATTTAGGCAACAAGCCCACACATGAGGTGTGAAGTGCATTCAATGAATATTAAAAACACTAACCCCCATTTCTTGTTCAAAATTGGTTAAAATATAATGGAAGATAAGGTTTTAAGACTAAATCACATCTAAAATGAGCTTAATAAACTTCCAGGCTTTGATATTTCAAAGACAAGGTCACATAGACCTGCTAAATAAAACCCAAAAAGCTCAAATCCTCAAGACAATAACAGTAGAGGTGGACTATAACATTGGTGCCACTCCTATCTAGTTCTAGTGCTCCTATCCAATCATAAAATTAAAGTTAGATTATAGTTTATGATAGTTTCCTAAACCTGTACAGTGAATACCAGGTCCTATCTTAGTTGGATCAACATAGTTTAAGTTAAGTCTTATTTTCTTCCCTTTATTACTATTTTTAGAAGCATCAAAGTTGAAATATAGTTTACACAAATTAGTGGAAAAATTATTGAATATTATTTATTGATTTTACTACTCATAATTTTAACTAGATTAGGAATAAATACACCAATTATTCCTAAAATTGTTAAATCAGTGTACATATTTATGTCTAAGAGGGAGGATAAATCAATGTATATGATCAATAGGACTGAAAAGAGATCAATAAATGAATAATGAGTGAAGAGATGGGGTTGTGAGTAAAAATTTAAACTAATATATGGTTTCCAAAGGTTAGACTCACAAAAAAATATTGTTTCTAACTATTTGGCAATGATAGGGAGTGAAACAAACACATTATGGGTAATTTAAAACCTAGGTTATAGAAAAATAAGAAAATGGGTTGCCTACGCCATTAGTTATAATATATAACTAGTAACTTATGAAGTAAATTTTATTTTTGGGAGTTTACAAGCTGTAGGAAGATCTAGTGTGGTGCAATAAGGTTTGATGAGGTGTTAGAAGGCCCGATAGGGTATAAGAAGGCTAGAGGTCTCTTTGAATGATTATTTATAGTCAAACTAGTTTTTTAATGTCTAGTATTAATCATGATGATTAGGTGTATAATAATAGGGAGTAGGGTAATATCTATCATGATTACATATGCCCCTAAGGTATGGTCATTTAATGTTTAATGGAATAAGGGGTGTTGTGTTATACCTGGAATCCACACCCAAAATAAAAAGAGACAAAAATGAAATTAGAGAACATCACTTTCACTCATCTAATGAGAATAGAGGTGGATGAAATTATTGATCATGTTATACAATGGATATAAATATAAATAATTCATAATCCAAATCCAACTCTTAATCCTATATAAGAAGAGATAAAAAGTGACATGAAATAAGAAAATCTAAGATGGAATTCACTAGAGCATCCACTTTGGTGCTCTCCAAATAAGGGATGTGGTAGATCTATAAGTCCTAAAAGGAGGATAGAATATCATGAATATATGGAGTATCTAAATGATAAGGATGTTTTATAGCCCAATGAGCTAAAACACAACTAAGAGTGAGTCAAAGAATAATTGCACATAGTATTTAGCAAGCGCATTATTATCAATTAGGGATCCAATAATCACATGATACTCAACAATAATATTCATATCACTAGTAAGGAATAAAAGAGTTTCACAAAGTTCATGGCCCCATGGGTCATCAATAGTCTAGGCCATAGTTGTAGGTCCTAGTTTGCCTTGACTTCTACCATCAGTGTGAATCACCATGGAATGGTGTACAATGATGGGGGTCAAGGATGCACGACACATCCTTAGGGGGAATATCTTGACACAAGAAAAAATTAAATTTATACAAATGAGATAAAGTACACAATAAAGTGACAATTATATCAAAGAGACCAATTCCATCCATGATGAGAGGTGAATAGGGGTGGTAGGAGAACTTAGAAATACAAAAAGACTAGCTGGAGAAGATTAGAGAAAGTCTTAAATAACCACAATTAGGAATTTAGAACACCTAAAAATATCATAACAATTAAGAAATATGGATTCATTAGAGGAACAAATGTGAGTGAGAAATAATACTACTAATTAAAATAATCAAAATACTATACCTTTACCCCAAGATGCATTCGAAGAGGAGTGCACAGGCTAAAATAGTTAAGGAAACCTCAAAGGTCTAAATAATGGGCACCATCTAGCTTTAAGGAATGAAATTAATAATTTCATTTCATTCGAAATGGAATAAACCCCCTAGGTCATATTTTTCATATTAAACAAAAAAATAATGGTTCTACTAATAGTGTGGATGTACCCAAAAAAGGCATTTTGGGAAGCCCTACATACTTTAGGTAATAACTTGGAAAAAATATACATGACCTTCTCTCCATAGGGTCCTAGATAGGCCTTGAAAGAGGACAAAGGTAAAATAAGGTGGGATTGATTGATATAACTCCTTAGGCTAAGTGGTTTTGACTTGAACTATGCGAACACTAGGGGTAAGGCTACCATCAATGAGTGATATCTTTAAACTCATATGAGTGAGAGGATGGTCTTGTTTATGACACACTATCATGAGATTCTTGAAATATCTCCTCTCCTTAGATAAGTTTCATGTCTTGAAGTGGATGAAATGGCACTCGAGATCTAAATTAACAAATCTATAGGTCCATGTAGGGGACACATTGATATTTATGATGCCACATTCAGGATGTCATGAAAAAGGAAGAGGATTTATAGTTGTGGGTACATTTTGAAAGAAATATCCTAATAGTGAATAATCACTTTGATGTTTGAAGTAGGAAGGGGATGATGAAGAGAATGCAATGGGAATAGGAGTGAATATTAGTTGATATTCAGTAGGATCAAATTGTTCATCTTCAAAAAATCAAGATTCATATATAGGTGCCTTTGAAAAACTAGAAAGGCCCCATGAGGATATGGCCAAAGTCGTATTACAAGGATTTGTCTTAGCATATATCCATGTATAGGGATCTAGGTCAAACTCCAAGGTATGAAACTCACTTTCATGCATAAATTAGACCAGAAGAAATGTTGTTGACATAATGGAATGCATGATTGTAGTCTAGGGATGACCAAAGATTATGTATGAGATATTTAAGTCTAACACAAAAAATTTGATCCTAAATATCTTGGGTCTAAACTTGACCCAAAGCTTCATATTTCCCATTAGTGTAGCCATATAATTTTTGAAACTAACACAATTATGGTGAGAGTCATGAAGATTCTTATGACTAATTCCCAACTCATTGAACACTCATAAAGGCATTATGTTTAATGTGGTACTTCATCAAAGATTCATATCTTGATGAAGCATTTTTTTACTATGGTGTCAATGTAGAGTGGGAATTTATCTTCTTTTCTAGGATGGAAGGATCTATTAAGGAGGAAAAATCAAAGGACAAAGTAGGCATGTGAGGGTGATTAGGTATGTCTAATTTAAACAATACCTCAATGTTATCCCATAGTGGTGCCTCACTAGATAGACCAAGCTCATAAAATATGGGTCCCTTTTACTTAGGGAAAAGGTAGAGAAGGTCCTAGATGGATATTTTAAAATAATTTTTTTCAAACCCTATTTACCCATACTAGGTCCCAGTATTTTTTCCATTAATTTTCCAACATTTTTTTGAATTTTTACTAGCATATAAAAATAAAAAAATGACTTCAAAATTCAATAGTAATTTCAAAAAGAATTATTTTTCTCAAAACCCTAGTTACACATACTAATTCATATTAAATCAATCATTATCTAATACATTTTTAAATGCTTAGTAGCATATCTAAATTAGAAATCCAATTTCATTTGCAAAATTTCATAATATTTTGCAAAAATATCATTGTAAAAACCCTAGTTGCATCTACTAGGTCCCATTACTTCTTGAGGTATCACCTTACATCCATAATCAAATTACAAAAATTAATCCACTTGTTTACAAATTTTTCTTACATTCCTTGCAAATAACAAGGAGACCATAATTGGCCCTATTATGTACATGAATGATGAAGTCTATCATATTTTAGTATAAAGGCTTTATTCTTTACATTTCTTGTTTACTTTTTAAATAAGGGATGATATTACAACATTCATTTCCAAAAATGCACAAAATTTCAATATTATTTTTACATACTTTCTCTTAATCATACAAAATAATTTCCAACTCCATGTTGCTAAACACATTAGAAATATTATGTTACATGTCAAAATTTTATATTCATTTATGCACAAATTCATGTTTTAGATTAAGGTAAAAGTAGGTTTTGAAGGGACCCCAAAACCCTTTAACAGAATCAAGAAAGATAAAGCATTAACACCCACCAATAAAAGCATTCCTAAAACCTACTAAAGAATAGTATCGAAATCATGTTTTACAGGGACCTAAAACCACAAAGATAGAATAATAAAAGTACCCAGGTTTTACAAGGACCTGAAACCTCATCAAAACTAGGTTTTACAACCTAAAACCACAAAGATGTTCCAAAAAAAGTACCCAAGTTTTGTAAGGACCTGTAACCTTAAAGAAATTATAGCATAGGGTAAAGAATGCTAAAAAATATATCTTTAGCATTCTTCCCTAGCCAACAATGTAGGTTGCCATTGCAATAACGACACACAAGCATTTTTTGTGACATTAAAGTTCCACAAATTACCTTAGGTTTCTCTGTCACTAAGATTTGATGGAGACACCATCAGATCCAACAATAATGATGGCCGTAGCCATGTCGAGAAAAAGGCCATGCTCCACCATGCCCTCAAACCCTAAAAAAGCACTACTCACAGCCCAGGTATCCTTAATCAGCATCATCATGAGACCAAGCATCCCAGCTGGGATTGAGCATGCATCCCATCACCAAAAAAAATAGAGCAAGTACCCATGTTCAATCCAGCAACCCCATGAACACAAAGTTGAAGGAGTTGCTTACAGATGACAGCTGTCAAAATTTTTCTTTGCAAGAGCGCAGATTGATTCCCACGGCATCTAGCATGGCATTCTCCCTAAGCACCAACACGACATGGGATAATAATAAAACATGGTTCTAAAGTGAACCACCTTTCGCACGAGGTGAACCAACATAGAGGAAATAAAGTTTCCCCCACTCGTTCACTATTTCCTTTGCAAACTAGATCAGGATGGCAGTCCAACTCAGGCTAGAAATCCAACCTGGGTTCCATCCGCAATACAAAAATCTAAGGAAAAAATAAAGTTCCACGCAATAATAGATTTTGCATTACAGTGCCACGCAAACGTGAGGAAGGGTTTGAGGGGGCCGTGTAGACACGAGCCCCCAGCCCATGCACAAATTCATGTTATCTATTCTTTGCTTTCTATTTATCATGTGGAAATATTTCAAGTTTATCATGCTAAACACATTAGAAATGTTATATTCCATGTCTAAATTTTCTATTCCCTTATGCACAAATTCATGCTCTATATCCCTTGCTTGTTATCTCTTCTATGGAATTATCTTTTTAAACACATTATTGCACAATCCATCACTCAAATTTCATGCATTTCACTCCACATTCATGATTTTTACCTAAATACATATAATTCTTTGGCTACTTTTGAGTACCTCCCTATCACTAGTAGACACAAGCAAACACTAGTGGTTATATCTATCCCTCCTTCCTTCAAACTTGGTACATCTAGCTCTATGCCTATAGTAGATCATGTGATCCATGCTTTAACCCAAGTTTATAAAGATAGACAAGTTGATTAGACCCATGGCTATAGTTTTATTACTCAAGCTAGCACCCTTTCAGATATAGTTTCTATTCTTGAGCTCTATCAACAATCAAACATCTACAAAGATGTGTTGTATGCAGCCATTCATAATACTAGAATTCATTTTTTAGTTGAACCAGCTTATGTTACATCTATCCTCAAAATAATATAATGGACTAAAGAGTATATTTCCTTTGAGAAAGAGGATTTACCCCTGTAACACATCATTGAGAAACACCTACCTCTATGTATTAAATTAAGAATTAATTATGTGGGGGTAAAAAGAGTGTTAGTTAATAACGGTTAAGGACTCAACATTTGTAGCATTTCTTTTCTTAAACATCTTAATATACAACCTCATGACCTAAACCATTTAGACATGAACATTAGAGGTTTTGAAAACATCCCATAAAAAGTCATAGGTCAAATAACACTCAATATTACCTTAAGACCTAAGACACTACCAAATACTTGCCAAGTCATGCCAAATGACCTTAACTATAATTTATTACTTGGTCAGCCTCAGATTCATGATATGAATGCAGTCCCTTCTACACTCCATGCTTGTCTAAAATTTAGTCACAAATACTACATCTACACATGTCCAATCAATAACAAACCTTTTAAATACTAGAAGGTTGTTGAAACTCCACATAATTATATTCCACACTTTAATATAGGGAATTTGCCCATATAACCCATTATTCACAATATACTCTCAAACTATACAACACATCAACAAACTCCAAGTTTAATAATAGCACCAACATCAAATCACCAGTTTACCTTTCCTTTCACATTTAAATATCTTAATAAGATGGGATATCATGGGAAAGGCCTTGGAAAGAATGAACATGGAATCATCAATCCTATCGAGGCATCTACACAGCATGGAATGCAAGGGCTCAGATATGAATTTACCCATCATCATAATACTCCTTCTTCCACTACTTTGAAACATATAAAGTTTTGTCCACCCACTACATTGAAAGATCTCACTATTAATCATACTTACACATTATCATTGATCTATCTTGATTTCATAAATGACACAACTTCACCAGACATGCTCACATTAGATGAATTCTTTAAAAATGAATCCCTCTTATAATTTCTTAAAACATATGAGGACCTCCCATCTTACTATCATAAAAATAAATTTCCTCATCACACAAATTCCCACACATATTTTGAAGAAAGTATATATTCTCCCTAGTACATACCTATTGATTCTGATGATATTATTCCTACCACTCCCTACACACTTGATCATTCCACATTGCTTAAGGAGGAGATATTTAATTTCAATATTATAACTAACTAGGACCCCTATATTGTCTTGCTATTCACTACCTTATGAAAGGAAGAAGATATAGATATTAATCAAACCCTAACTAATTTCCTAAATTTTTTTGCTTGGTCTTACTCAGATATGCTAGGAATTGATAAATCTATAGCAGTCCATCAAATTCCCTTATACCCAAATGCAAAACTAGTTAAGAAAAAACTCACAAAATGTATCCTGAGGTGGTTATCTTAGTCCAAGATGAGATCTAACACATCTTAGATTCTAGCTTCATTCGACTAGTAGCATACCCTGAATGGATCTCCAACATATTCCCCATAGTAAAACCTAATGGGCAAATTTGATTTTGTTCTAATTCTTGAGATTTAAATAAAGCATGCCCAAAAGATGATTTCCCCTTGCCCAATATTGGCATGGTCATTGATTCCACAACTGAGTATGCCATGTTATCATTTAAGGATGGCTTCGCTAGATACAACCAAATCAAGATCATTGAGAAGATCAAGATAAAAAATGTTTTACAACACCCTGGGGTACATTTTATTATATTATCATGCCCTTCAGATTAAAAAATGTTAGAGCCACATATCAATGTACCATGACACATATCTTTCATGATTTGATTCACCATAATATCAAGGATTATGTCGATGATATACTAGCTAGATCTAAACAATGACATCATGTTGTTGATCTACAAAAGATTTTTCAACAACTCAAATAATACAATGTTTGACTAAACCCAAGAAAATGTGTGTTTGGATTCACATCAGGTAAACTCCTAGGTTTCATTATTTCTCATCATGGCATAGAGTTTGACCCTAAGAAATATAAATCTATCATCGATATGCCACCTCCCATGAACTTAAAACAACTTTGATCCCTACAAGGCAAGATCTAATAAATCCATCATTTTATAGCTTAATTTCTTGAATAAACATAGGCATTCACTTGATTATTAAAGAAAGATACCAAGTTTGTCTGGGACCAAACTTGTCAAGAAAGCTTCAATACAATCAAGAAATATCTTCTTAATCCACCTATTTTAGTACCACCTATCCCTGATAATCATTTTATCCTATATATCTTAGTAAAGATCACACATTAGGAACATGCTTAACATAACATGATGATCAACATACTAAGTGACAAATTTATTACATCAGTCACACATTGGTTGATTATGAAAAACATTATTTTGAAATCAAAGAATTATGTCTAGCATTAGTTTTTCCCACAAAAACTCTGACATTACATAGTCAATAATGAGACTCAAGTCATTACAAAAGTAGACCCCTTAAAATTTCTAATGGTAAAACCACATCTTTCTGGTTGCATTGAAAAATGGGTTGTGTTATTAATAGAGTTTGACTTAAAAATAGTCCTCCACAAATCAATAAAAGGCCAAATCATTGTAGACCATTTGGTAGCAACACCACTCTTGGATACCAACCCTCTTAGTGACACGTTTAGAGATTATTTGACTACTTATTCTACCCATTCAGATACCTGGACCATGTTCTTTGAGGGTTCTTGATACACATCTAGTAGAAGGGTAGGCATTATATTTATCAATCCTTCCATTCACATAGTTGCTATATCATACCAATTAAGTTTCTCACGAACCAACAACACTGTAGAATATGAAACACTTATCTTAGGTGTATTTTTTGCTTAATCCCTCCAAATTAAATCTGTTAAAGTCTTCGATGATTCCCAACTCATGGTTAACCAAGTCAATCATGTCTACTAGACAAAATAAGAACATCTTATCCCATATCATAACATGATACAATGTTTATCATCATAATTTGGTTACTTTTCTATAGAAAGTATACCAAAAAAAATACAATCAACATGTAGATGCAATGGCAAGTGCCACCTCTTTGATCCCTATTGATATCAATGATGATCAAGTTATTTTCACCATTAAATAATTAAAATCACCATCAATATCCAATGTGGATTTGATATCACTATCTGTCCTAGCCATTATGGGCAATTTTACAACTCTAGAATGGTTCTCTAACATCTATAACTTTCTAAACAAATCTGTTACACCAGACTCTTTTTCACTAAATGGCAAGTGTAAGTTACACAAATAAGCACTCTACTATGTAATCATTATGGGGATGTTTTTAAATGATATTTTAATAGAAAATTGCTTATATGCTTGACTTTAGTCAAAGCTAAAATTTATCTTACATAGACACATGATAGTGAGTGTGGTGGTCACTTTAGTGGAAAGGCCACATCACACAAATTGCTTTGATAAGGCTATTATTGGCCCACTATAGAAGAAGAATTTTCACAATATGTAAAGTTATATGATAAATTTCAATGACACAATAACTTTTATCATGTACCGTCACAATAATTTTAACCTAGTGTATCTCCAAGGCTATTCATGTTATGGGGATTTGATCTTATTGGAAAGATTAACCCTAAATCTATCAATGGACACAAGTTCATCATCACAGCTACAAAATACATAAAAAAATGGGTGGATGCCATTCCACTTCAATCTACTATGGGGGAGGACATTTGTAGCTTCCTCATGACCTATATTATTTCATGGTTTAGCTTACTTGCAACTATCATTTCTAATAATGGAACATCATTCAAGAATAAAATTATTAAGAGATTTTGTGCAGAATATAAGATTAAACACACATTCTCCAATCCATATTACCTAAAAGGAAATGGTCAAGTAGAAGCCACCAATAAAACCATCAACAACATTTTGAGCAAAAAAGTAACCAAATTTGGAGATGATTAGCACAATCAATTAGTGATTGCCCTATTGTTTTATCTCACAATTATTCATACACCCATAGTAACTACTCCTTATTCACTCATCTATGGCACAAAAGAAATTTTACCATTGGAATTAGAAATCCCATCCCTTCATGTATCCCTTAAGGCTATCCTCAAAAATGAATAATATCTTGATAAACATCTACACTAGCTTGAATAATTAGACCATACACGTATTCAAGCAATAAAACATCTTAGGATTTACCAATAATGTATACAGTAAATGATTTCACATCAAAGAATTTAAATTTAATGATCTCATTCTTAAAGATAATTTTCATAATGTCAACGCTAAATAAGAAATCAAAAGAAAATTCAAACCAAATTAGCTTGGTCCATACATCACTACCAAAACATTTAGCCCTAAAGTGTATCATCTAGTTGCACTCAAAGGAAAGAAACTCAAAGGTCTAATGAACATTATGCATATACACAAATATCATGTTTAGTAAGGCACTCTACACATTACATTTGTACATAATTATATTTTAAATTACATGTATATAGTTTCCTTTACTTGATTGTACATAGTTTCTTTTTTATTGATTGTACATATCTCAATTATTTCAAAATTCTAAAACAATACAACATTTAAAAATCCAAAAACATTTAAATATGTCAAAAACACAAAAATATCTTGATTGTATACATTCTCCATGTTTTATAACACTACTACTATGATTAGACTTACATTTGTTGTTATATTCTATTGTTTATCAATTTATCTACATTACCATGCTTCAATTGATCTTATTTGAGTATGTATAGTGACTTCCATCTACTTGATTAATTCACTCTACCCATTGAGGGGGCATCCTGCTTCTACATTTGAGATGCACATCGATATACATACTCATTAAGGGCATCTCCTACATGACTACACCATCTAGGTAATGTCATTCCTACACCACAAACTCTAGTTATCATGTTGATGTATAATACTTACCAGCTTACATAGATTATGTTATTGACACTCATTAGTATGTAGCACTTATGTATTTACTAGCATATACCTAGGCTTGTACCAACATGTCTTGCATACCTTCACATTTTTGCTTTGTTTAGTTAGATGTGCTTGTATTTTCTAATCTTTACATTCTTTATCTTCTTAATTAGCGTAACTTGATGTGATTGCATTTATAGTTATTTCTTTTTTCCTATATATTCCTTAGGACATTTCCAATCTCCTCTACTTCTATTTATTTGTGTGCCTTCGGACATTTTCCAATGTCCCTTACTTGTACTCTTCATTGTGATTGTGGCCCTTATTTACTTGTTTAAATTGTATGTGTATGTGGAATTTGAACATGACTTGTATGCTTTATTCCAATTTGAGTGACATGTGCCCATGTCCCTTGTTTTCTTGGCCCCTTGGCCACCCTTGTATCCTTCTTGCTTTGTATGTTTGTTACTTGATTTCTCTTCGATTGTTTGAAATGCCATGATCCATATCATGCATTATTTTACCTTCTTGGATGGCATGATGGACATCATGCTCCATCCCTCCATGCCAACTAATAACTAACCATAATTTTATTTCCAAATTAGTCCATTGCACATGATTTTACATTGTTATATCTATCTAGGCATACCCCTATTGGTCTAATAATCTCTCAATACAAATCATGTTATATCTTGAGATATCTTGTCAATTATCATTGATATATCATGTACTCTTTACAACATAACACACTTTTAGAGCTCTTTCTTCTGAGGGAAGTCATTATAGGGTCTCCATTCCTACCCTCAAAAGAGGGGGAAATAAATAGGTGTTTTGGTATAGAGATCAACACTGCTTCTAGTCAAAGAATCTAGTTTTAGAACATTCAAAATAGTAACCAGACATCAAACCAATTAGAACAAACTAGGTAGATAGTCAAGATTCCAAAATAGTCATCATATTTAACCCAAGACAATAGTTCTAAGACTGGACTATAGCACTGGTGCCACTACTATTTATTTTTGGTGTTCCTATCCAAATAGCATAAAAATGAGATTTTATAGAAGTAGGTAGAAAAGTAGGTTCAACTATAGTTTTACACTTCCAAACCAGTTTAGTAGCAATAGTTTTCAATACACTTTTGCTTAGAGAATCTAAATATAGGGACTATCATGCATTCCATGATTGGTTCTCACTTCTAATTTAGATACGGTAGTTGGTATAACTTCTATATCAAAATCCATGTTTCAGACACTAGTGATTAGGGGCAATGTATGCAGCATATTTATTTTCTCTTCTTTTTAAGGTCAACATTATCTAGACATTCTTAGTAGTTACATTCCTTATTTCATCTATAGGTTGTTGGCATCATTTTAAAGTGGATTTATTACAATCCTAACCTCCATATTCCTAAGTTATTGAGTTCCTAAATGGCTTCCACATAATCTAAATTCTTAGTTTCAGAGTGTAGTTCATACAAGACTAATCTCCATCTTTCAAAGTGGCCAAGAGTGGTCCAGTTTCTATAATACATTTAACTATCCATGCTAAAATTATTAGATTACAAAGAATTCATGGTTTTTAGGAGCCTTTTCATATGACATACACTTCATACTAATATTAGTTCATAGATTCACTTCATGGGGCAATGATGGAGCTAAAGGACTATCTAGCCTTTGTATTCTTGAGCCACATACTTAGAGGGATTAGACACATAGTCCAAACATTGATAAACACATGCATGACCTCCTACATTCACTTAGTAGGTGATGATGGAACCAAAGGGCTAGCCTTTGCATTCTTGAGCCACTTTTTAGGGAATTGAGCACTCAGCTTTGTTCACAATATTACTCTTGGTATAACATCATCTAGCACATATCTAGAATCACACAACATTACTTAGTATCACAAATTTTATATTAGTCTACATACCTAGTGAGGTGTATTTGTTTCTTTCTCTTCCTCTCTCTCTTACCCAAATTTGTACATTTGTATTTTAGATATAGTGTATCTAATAAGAACTGATCTACTCTTGATTTTCTCTTATAGATTCATACTTCATAATGTTCTCTCTCTATCCACACCTAGCATCACATAGTTTCATGAGCTTCACCCTTACAAGTAAGTTTAGGTACACTTTCTATTTTTCCTTTATCTTAGTATTTCACTTTTTTACATCACTAAAATAAAGGGAGGGTGAATGTAGTCATATAAAATGTAAATTTTTTTAACTTGAGTGTGACTGGTGACATCCAACCCATAGGTCCCTCTTGTTTACTCTCCAAACCCTCCTAGGCACATTTTCATTGTTTCCCAGTCATCCATAGGATTTCAAGACCTCATTCTAGCTCATCTAGGACCCTTTCTTATGGTTATTCTATCTCCCCAAGTCTTGAATTTGTAGGACATGAGTGTTATGGGTGGACTATAGTGTTGGATCCTAGGGTGTCCCCTTTCTAGCACTCCTATCCAATCATATTTTGAGCCTAGGTTACCATTTTCCTAGATTCCTCTTGTTTATTATGTCAGCCTAGTGTGGTTACATTCAATCCAAACCAATAGATCCTTATAAAATCCCATTCAAAGATCATTTGGAAAGGGTTGGAAAATATTATCAAGTAAGCAAGAATAAAAGTGAAATCGCTCAGGCAATCTTCCTTATTATCTACATATAGCCATCTAATATAGCCCTAAACACGTCCAAATATTTTCACCAGTCCATATTCATTTAAATTACATCTAATTTATCATTTATTTCATTGTCATATCATAATTAAACCAAGCATTTTCAAAGGGAGAACTACATATGGCTTGATCCCTCTTCAGAGTGTTGGTATTTAGGCAACAAGCCCATATACGAGGTGTGAAGTGCATTCAATGCATCTTAAAAACACTAAGCCCCCCATTATTGTTCAAAATTGGTTAAAATATAGTGGAAGATAGGGTTTTAAGACTAAATCACATCTATAATGAGTTTCATAGACATCTAGGCTTCAATATTTTAGAGATAGGGTCACACAGACCTACTGAACAAAACCCAAAAAGCTCAAATCCTCAAGACAATAGTGGTAGAGGTGGAATATAACACTAGTGCCACTCCTGTCTAGTTTTTTTTCTCCTATCCAATCACAAAATGAAAGTTATATTCTATTTTATGATAGTTTCCCAACCCTATATAGTGAATACTAGGTCTTGTCTCAGTTGGATCAACACAGTTTAAGCTAAGTCTTGTTTTCTTCCCTTTATTACTATTTTCAGAAGCATCAAAGTTGAAATATAGTTTACACCAATTAGTGGCCTAATTATTTCATATTATTTACTGATTTTACTACTCATACTTTTAACTAAATTAGGAATAAACGCACCATTTTTTCCTAAAATTGTTAAATCAATGTACATATTTATATCTAAGAGGGAGGATAAATCAATGTATATGATCAATAGTACTGAAAAGAGATCAAGAAATGAATAATGAGTGAAGATATGGGGTTGCAGGGAAATTTTTAAACTACTATATGGTTTCCAAAGGTTAGGCTCACCAAAAATTATTGTTTCTAACTATTTGGCAATGATAGGTAGTGAAATAGACACATTATGGTTAATTTACAACCTAGGTTATATAAAAACAAGAAAATGGGTCGCCTAAGCCATCAGTTATAATATATAACTAGTATATTATGATGTAAATTTTATTTTTGGGAGTTTACAAACTATAGGAAGATCTAGTGTGGTGTAATAAGGTTTGACAAGGTGTGAGAAGGCCCGATAGGGTATAAGAAGGCTAGAGGTCTCTTTGAATGATTATTTATAGTCAAATTGGTTTTTTAGTGTCTAGTATTAATCATTATTATTGGGTGTATAATCATAGGGAGGAGTAGGGTAATAGTAATCATGATTACATATGCCCCTATGGTATAGTCATTTAATGATCAATGGAATAAGGGGTGTTGTGTTATAACTGGAAGCCACACCCAAAACCAAGAGAGATAAAAATGAAATTAGAGAACATCTCTTTCACTCACCTAATGAGAATAGAGGTGGATGAAATAATTGATGGTGTTATAAAATGGATTGAAATATAAATAATGCATAATCCAACTCCAACTCCTGATCCTATATAAGAAGAGTTAAAAAGTGACATCAAATAAGAAAATCTAAGATGGAATTCACTAGAGCATCCAATTTGGTGCTCTATAAATGAGAGATGTGGTAGATCTATAAGTCCTCAAATGAGGATATAATATCATGAATATAGGGAGTATCTAAATGATAAGGATGTTCTATATCCCAATGAGCTAAAACACAACTAAGAGTGAGTCAAATAAAGTCAAAGAATAACTACACATAGTATTTAGCTAGCACATTATTATCAATTAGGGATCCAATCATCACATGATGCTCAATAATGATCTTCATCTCACTAGTAAGGAATACAATAGTTTCAACAAGTTCATGGCCCCATGGGTCATCAATAGTCTAGGCCATAGTTTTAGGTCCTAGTTTTCCTTGACTGATACCATCAGTGTGAATCACCATGATGGGGGTCAAGGATGCATGACACATCCTTAGGGGTACTATCTTGACAAAAATAAAAAATTAAATTTATATAAATGAGGTAAAGTATACAAAAAATTTACAATTATATGAAAGAGACCAATGCCATCCATGATGAGAGGTGAATAGGGGTGGTAGGAGAACTTAGAAAGACAAAAAGACTAGTTGGAGAAGATTAGAGAAAGTCTTAATAACCATAATTAAGAATTTAGAATACATAAAAAGACCATGAAAATTAATAAATATGGATTTAGTAGAGGAAAAAATGTGAGTCAGAAATAATACTACTAATTAAAATAAGCAAAATACTATACTTTTATCCTAAGATGCATTCGAAGAGGAGTGCACAGGCCAAAATAGTTAAGGAAACCTAAAAGGTCTAAATAATGGGCACCATCTAGCTTCAAGGAATGAAATTAAGAATTTCATTACATATGAAATGGTCTAAACACCCTAGGTCATATTTTTCATTGTAAATGAAAGAATAATGGTTCCACTACTAGTGTGGATCCACCCAGAAAAGGTATTTTGGGAAGCCCTATGTCCTTTAGGTAATAACTTGGAAAAAATACACATGACCTTCTCTCCATAGGGCCCTAGATAGGCCTTGAAAGAGGACAAAGGGAAAATAAGGTGGGAGTGATTGATATAAATCCTTAAGCTAAGTGGTTTTGACTTGAACTATGTGAACAGTAGGGGTAGGACCACCTTCAATTAGTGAGATCTTTAAACTCATATGAGTGAGAGGATGGTGTTGTTTATGACACACTATCATGCTATTCTTGGAATATTTCCTCTCTTTAAATAATTTACATGTTTTGAAGTGGATGATATGGCACTCAAGATCTAAATTGACAAGTCTAAAGGTCTATGTAGGGGACACATTAATATTTATAATGCCACATTAGGGAAGTCATGAAAAAGGAAGAGGATTTATAGTCATGGGTACATTTTGAAAGAAATATCCTAATAGTGAATAATCACTTTGATGTTTTAATTATGAAGGGGATGATGAAGAGCATATAATGGGCATAAAAGGAGTAAATATTAGTTGATAGTTAGTAGGATCAAACTATTCATCTCCAAAAAATCAAGATTCATATATAGGTGCCTTGGAAAAACTAGAAAGGACCCATCAGGATATGGCCAAAGTCTCATTACAAGGATTTGTCTTGGCATATATCTATGCCTAGGGATATGGGTCAAACTCCAAGGTATGAAACTCACTTTCATGCATAAATTAGACCACAATAAATGTTTTTGACATAATGAAATACATGACCATATTCTAAGGATGACCAAGGATTATGTATGAGATATTTAAGTCTAACAAACAAAATTTGATCCTAAATATCTTGAGTCTAAACTTGACCCAAAGCTTCATATATCCCACCAGTGTAGCCATATCATTATTGAAACTAACACAATTATGGTGAGAGTCATGAAGATTCTTATGAGTAATTCCCAACTTATTGAACACTCATAAAGGCATTATGTTCAATGTGGTACTTCATCAAATATTCATATCTTGATGCAACATTTTTTAACTATGGTGTCAATGTAGAGTGGGAATTTATCCCTCTTTTTCTAGGATGGAAGGATCTATTAAGGAGGAAAAATCAAAGGACAAAGTAGGCATGTGAGGGTGATTAGGTATGTCTAATTTAAACAATATCTCAATGTTATCCCATAGTGGTGCCTCATTAGATAGACCAAGCTCATAAAATATGGGTCTTTTTTACTTAGGGTAAAGGTAGAGAAGGTCCTAGATGGATATCTCAATAGATATGGAGTATATATCCTCTATGATAGAGTAAGGGCAATGCCTAACCTAGGGAGGGATATTATTCTAAAATTCAAACCTAGATTTAGGATTCTCTGACCCCGTGGGTAGGCCCATGAGACCCACTCCACTAGTATCTCTAATGGGATTGGTTGCTTAACCCAAGAATGTATTGAAAAATCACTCATATCTAGTAGATGATATGT
This sequence comes from Torreya grandis, assembly GCA_037957365.1. Taxonomy (NCBI): domain Eukaryota; kingdom Viridiplantae; phylum Streptophyta; class Pinopsida; order Cupressales; family Taxaceae; genus Torreya; species Torreya grandis. The sequence goes on from JARHVA010001651.1 coordinate 1,623,259, forward strand.
TAATTGTAATAATAAACTTGATACTTTCAATCCATGAACACATCCAACTTATGGCTGGGATTATAAAGTAGAGATGTCTAGGAAGTAGAGATATCTAGGAAGTAGATGATTTTTTAGCACTATATTTCTAGGCAACACATTCCTTATCTAAATGTCCCTTTATTAGGAGAAACTTATAGAACTTGGTGAGATGATAAGGATATGACACCCACTATATTTCTATGCTCTTTTCAAGGGTGTTATTTTTAGTTTCCATCTTACTTAGAACATTGACCTCATAATTATCCTTTTTGTCATTTTCTCTGATAGAGAATCATTGACAAAATATTTGGTCACATTTTGGTTGTGATCACGTGATGAGGATGAATTTTTATCATAGATGGGCCTAATGCCCATAACACATCAAAGAATTTAATTTTTAGGCATAATCATAAGAGGTGGGCTCATGCTTTATAACCTCAAGTTAAACCTAATATCTCAATGCTCAGGTGAATATATCATAAATATTATCATTTTTGAACATCATCCTACATATGTAGACATCCTAACACCATTTATGCACTAAATCAAAGTTCTGCTAACCATTGGCCTAGACCATGGATGTGAAAGATTAGATGTTAAGGTTGAATGATTTGGAGATATCAAATTACTATAGGTGTTTAAACCTAAAAAAACTAGATTGGGTTTATTTAGGGTTAAAGGGCATACATTATCATAAGTTACAAGGGTGATAAACTTTCTCTATAATAGAATAATTATATGCTAAAATTAGATATAACATATGCTGAATTTACTAAACTAAGATAGTCTAAGAATAGTAAGTATAACAATGATGAATATGAAAATGACAAAGAAATAAAATACTTATCTAGTTTTTATACTGATACAATTATAGATCTATAAAAATCAAAAATTAGGCTAGAGGAGGGTTTTAGAATTGTCATAAAATTCTATATTAAGTTCCTATGGATATACAAACACTAGCATCAACTTTAGATTGTTGCATCAACACTAATATCTAAAATTGATTTAGGTGTCACATACATAATACCTAGTGGAAAATAATGTGACCACCTATATGTTTTTGGGTCTCTCTTCACCTTTGCTCTAGTTTATTCATATTTAGGTTATGGATTGTCACTCCTCATGAAATTATAAGACCCTAGTTTTTTATCTTCATAGTGACCTTGGGGGAAATGGGTTAGTGGGAACATAATGTCAAGCTGACCCCAAAGAGTCCTCTATCAATGAGTTATGCCTAAATAGCCTATATTCTTAAGAAGGTCGTAAACTGATGTAGTTTCCCCGTTATGTGTTAGCTTATTTGTGAATCATATATTATGTGTAAAGTAAAATAATGACCTATCTTGTAACTTAGAAAATATAGCTCTTAGCCTACTCCTTTAGTACTTTAGACCTATGTATGTTATTTTCCTATGATTGATATGAAAATAGAGGAAATTAAGAAATCTTTATTGTATCGAGTGCTTTGATAAGTTCCCTTAGGACTTTTCTAGGTTATTCTAGGTGAGCAATGAATGAGGGTTGATCTTTTATTATATCAATCCTTTTGGATAAATATATCACATTAAATCACTTAGGTTGACCATTATGATATGATTTATTTGAAAATTACATAACTTTAAGACACTAGACACTTACATCAAAGTATAACACTTGCATTGATGTAGGTGTTTGCCTTAGATGCTAATGTCTAGGGAATAATAAAGTATATACATGATCAAAACTTGCATGGGCATAAGATAAGTAAATTTCAAGCATTATGTGCAAGATATAAGGTCTGGGTCATCAACATAAGACTGGTCAAACCAAGATATAGGCCAAGGTGCACAAGATAGAGTAGATACAATAATTATAAAATTGGAAAAGGTATAGAAATAAGAGGAACAACCAAGGTTTGATTTTTCCAAGTTTACAATATTGAGGAGCTATGTAATTCATAAAATAATGTCTGCATTTCCCCCTAAATCTAGTAATGAAATTTCTAGTTTAAAGGAGAATAAATGCATACATGGATTTGTATAATAGACCTTGCCTTTTCTTGAGTATAACTTAAGTGTTTTTATAATTAATGACCTACAACCAAGATCATGTTATAGTACATAATCAGTGTATATAATATGAAATTGAAATTATTGAAATGATTGAAGTTGAAAGATCAAGGTTTAGGAGTACACCTATGTACTGATGTAACTACCTTGCCTATTGACAAATTGATTTGAAAATATGGATCATTGTAAAGATATAAAACTAATATTATGACAAATATATATAAATCTATAAATTTCATATATCTAAGGAGATAGAGATAAATAGATATTGGAATGCACATACCCCCAACCTTAGAGAAAAGTTGAGTTTCCACCCAGAAGTTGAGATTAGCTCAATCATGCAACCCAATGATACTTATAACCTAATGAGGCTAGATGATATAATAAATTCCAACCTAAAAACATGGAAAATTTGAGTGCTTTAATCACCTCAACTATACCAAAAGTGAACCATCTATTGTATTATATTGGCTCAATATAGTTTGTAGTAATTTATCATGGGTATCAATTCATAAAAGTCCATGATATAGTAATAGTCCATAAAAGAGTTTTGAAATATGAAATTGATTTTGGATTTTACAATATTAGGCATAAATTTCATATCATATGCACCTTAGATATGTTTCATGTTGAAACTATGTATAACAATGACACTAATGTATAGAATTCTTCCACAACTGTGAAACTGAATCATGTAACTATGTGCTTTGGCTAATTCAAAATCTATATAAGTGTGGAGAACATAATTCCTAAGGATGACCTCACTATATATGGATAAATCTAAAAACTTAAATAAGTATCAATGTGGAGAAATATGAATATTTATATAAGTGCCAATGTGGAGAACATGTTTCCAAAACATGTCCCCATTATAATTTAGAGATGTTGAATATTGAAAAAGTGTGGACAAAATGCTTCCAAATCATGCCCCCAATGGATCTAAAAATTGTTACAAGTGTGGAGAGTATGTTTCCAAAACATTCCCCCAATTATATTCCCCCCTTTAAATTAAGGCAAGAATATAAACTAGTTGTTATTTCACCTCAAAAAGATAAGGCAACTGTATAATTTGTGAAAGGTACCATGTAGCATATAAAAGAGTATGTATAGATAAATTTAGCATTAAATTGCTAGAGCAATGTGATCACATGAAGGCCTAAGATGAATGATAAGTATCATGGAAATGTATAAATAGTAATAGTACAAACTCAAGAATTAAATCAATCACACACGTAATATCACTCAAAATCAAGTCCACATACAATGATCTAAGGAGACCTTAAATAAGGGGCATGTTTAATGGTATAAAATCAAAGGAAAATGACTTAGTCTAATGTCCATAAAATAATGATGACATATTCAAATTTCTATATAATAAATAATGACATATTGAAATTTCAAATAAATCACACATAGGCATAGGGGCCACATACAAAGGATCATATTCAAATGTTTGAACAAGTAGGACAATATCAAGGAAAGACACTTAATGAAGTTCACAAAATAAAGCATAAACAACCAACATAAACATATCATAATAGCCCATGGATTAAATGTGTAAGCAAAAATGTTAAGTGCATATAATATCATGTACCCTATAAAAATATAATGATGGATAAAATAATGTGTAACTATATATGAGCTAATACATGATAGTGAAAGGTGATCATCAAACCATATAACCTTTGTGTATCAATACCAACAAATCAGATACCCATAATTTCCACATGGCATGAGTAGAGGGAAGGCCCAACATCTGAAATAAGAATATATCATGTATAAGTGTATGCTTATATCACACTCATGTATAAGTGTGACACATATATGTATGTAGGAGTAACTGATATGCCATCCATTAATATGGACCTAATGCATAAATGCTAAGGACACAATATAGTATATAGGTGCAAAATTGTTTTTTGTATTTTTGAATGTTTTTTATTTTTTTGGTATTTTTGGAATATTATACCCTTAGGTTGGATTGTGTGCATTGATGTAGTGATAATTGAAGTAATCATTATATTTAAAGAAATACAGTTGGAAAAAATAAAGATCAACTATAATGTTCAAATGGTAACTGGGTTTATTATTCTGGTTCTACCACTATAATTGATGTATCTATGGGAGGATCAAGTGTATCATATTCATATGCTACGTAATTGATATCATCAGGATAATACCAATATTCTATGTTATTAGTATGGGAAAAATGTAACTTATTAGGTTGTGATTGAACATGTTATATACCATATTGAGTATCTATATATGAATTAGGAATCATGCCATACTGTGGTTTTGACCTTTTTGGTTTACCACTTTTTTTCATCAGATATCTTTTATTTAGGATCATTTATCTTTTGTATCTATATTTTTAATGAAAAATAATAATCAATATGGTGACCATGAATAATATGACACGCACAATAATATTTGTATTTTCACAATGGATGTAAAGGAGGTAGATTGATCAAAATATTTATAAGCATCTCCCTTAGAATCTCCTTGACCTCTTAGTAGGCTTTTGTTCACTTGTAGAATAATTATCATTAGTAACGTTGGTTTTGGATTCTAATATGGATATGAATTATTATTAGGCACATAATTGGTATGTGAAGATGTAAATACATGGTTCACTATAGCATGATGTGGATTCTTTTTATATGAAATCTGCTTTATCAACAAAGTGATCTTTGAATTTAGAGATTGATTTTGATTTTGTAACTCATGCATTAACTTGGTCATAGTATTGATTTTCTCTTTGAGAGTTTCATAAGCACAAATCCTAAATTTATCATATTAAACATGCATATATGTACCATCAAGGGTTTTGGAAAGAGTTTTATGGTTTCTTTCTTTTGTCATAATAGGATGATCCACCTTACCCTTTGAATAGGTGAAAGTATGAACCTGGGTAGAGGGATGATAGTTATCACCCTCTTTAGGCTTAGGATAAGTAAGGTCATTTTTATCAATTTGAAATGTCCTAAAAATTGATGTTATAATAAAATAATAAATAGAAAATAAATCCAAGGAGCAATAAATCATTATAATAAAAAATTAAAATTGAATAAGTACTACATTAGAAATCAAAAAATATGAAAGCCTAGGCCAACTAAGATTTTCATATGAAAACATAGATGTTAGGTTCACCATTTATGTTTAACCCTAAAAAATCTAGATTGGGGTTATCTAGGGTTAAAGTGGATAGAGATATCCTAAGGTAAAAGGGTGATAAACTATTTCTATGGTAGGCCAATTAGATGCTAAAGTTAGATATAACATATGCTAAATTTTTAAAACTAAGATAGGCTAATAATAGTAAGTATAATAATTCTAGATATTTAAATGATAAATAAAAAAAGTAATTAGTTGATTTTGATGTTGATATAATTTTGGATCTAAACCAAGAAACAAATAGACCAGAGGATAGTTCTAGAACAGTCACCAAAATCTTGATTAAGTGCGTCTAGAACTACATACACAAGCATTAGCCTTTGACGATTGCATTGATGCAACTGTCTAAACCTGATATAAGTGTAATATAAATAATAACTTATATAAAATGATATAACCACCTAGATGATTTTGGGTTTGTCTTGACCTTTTATCTAAAGCATTCAATTCTTGGACAAGGACTATTGCTCTTCATGAAATTAGAAAACCCTAATTTTTCATCTTTATAGTGAATTTGGGGAAAATGGTTTAGTGGGCACATAATGTCAAGTTGACCCCAAAGACCCCTATACCAATAAGTGCTTCCTACATATCAAATACTATGAAGAGGGCCTCAGATTGATGTAGTTATCCCCTACATGTTGGCTTATGTGTGAATTATGTAATATGTGTAAAGTAAGTACAAAAGTGACATTGCTTGTAATTTGGAAAATATATATCTTGGGATACTCCTTTAATACTTCATGCCTATGTATGTGTTTTTCCTATGATTAAAATGAAAATATGAGAAAATATGAAAATTTTGATTCATGAGTTGCTTTATTGAGTCCTTTGATAAGCTTCCTTAGGTATTTTATTGGTTATGCTAGGTGAGGAATGAATGAGGGTCGATATTGTATTTATATCAATATATTTAGATAAATAAATTGCATTAAATAAATTATGTTGACCTTTATAATATGTTTCAACTATAAATTAGATGACTTTAGGTCACTAGACACTTGCATCATAGCTAGACACCCTATCCATAGCTCCTTTTTTGCATGCTCTTGTGACCCTTCTAGACACCATTTTGCTTATTTATAGTCACCCAAAGCCTTCCAAACAATCATTCCACCTCATCCAAGCTATATTTCCTAAGCCAATCATGATCCCCTAGGTCCTGAGCCTATAACATAGGAACACCATACATAGACTATAGCACCAGACCCTAGGGCCTATTTTCGGTGCTCCTATCCATTTGTATTTTAATCCCAAATGGTCATTTTCATTTGAGTCCTATCCTTCACTATGTTGGCCTAGTATGAACACATCTAACCCATGACCAATTTATCCCTATAAAATCCCATCTAAAGATCATTTACAAAGGAGGTGATAAATCTTATAAAGCAATCAAGAAGACAAATAAAGAACTAAGGTAAAAATCCCTATTCTCTACATAAAATCACCCAACACAACCGCAAACATATTCAAACACTCATACTAGTCCCTATCCACCTCAAGTACTCTAAATTTGTCATTTTTGTATCTGCATCTCACTATTGCACAAAGAACATGAAGTGGGAGAAATACATATGCCTTGATCCCTCTTCAGAGTATTGGTATGTAGGTAACATGACCACACAAGGGGTGTTGATTACACATTATTTGCATATTACACATTAACCCCACCATTTCTCTAAGTTATTCCAATGTTGTTTTATCAAGCATGATGGAGGGTTAGGGTTTTGAAGATTAAAACATCTTTATAGCAAGATTTGTCAACATTTAGCACTCAAGATTTCACAGTCAGGCTCACATAGGAACAACGCAACCCAAAAAGTTTAGGTCTCTGTGACTAGTTTGGACAATAATAATAGGAGTGGACAACAATGTTGGACCCTAAAGTGTATTATTTTTAGCACTCCTATCCTTTAACTAAATGAAAGATAGATTCTAATTTACAACACTATCACAACTTTGTACAACCAGTTTTAAACCTTATATCAGTCATTTTAGCCTGTTTCTAGATAAGTCATATTTTCTCTTTATTTATTGCTATTTTTAGAAAGGTAAAAAAAGACATAAATAATACAAATTAGGACTATAATTATTGCAATATTATTTAATTATTTATTAATCTAGACCTTTAGCTAAATTATAAATAAAACTCCATTATTTCTAAATAGTTAAATCATTTGGTGAACCCGACTTACTTCGTTTGTGCACAAAAACCCTATAAACCTAAGGGAAAATTCCTCACTAATTTTTTCAATATTTTTTTAATTTTTCCTACATATATAAATCATAATTTCACATTTAATTTTTAAAATTTACCATAGTAATTTTAAAAATTATTTATTACAAACCCTAGCCTAGGGTTTTGAAATTAAAATTGTAATTTTTGCACATTGGGTCAAGTATTCCAATTTTATTAATCATGATTTACTTATGCAAAGTCTTCTAAGTTCTTTTGCATGCTTGTTTCCTTTCATTTGGCAAGAATTCAAAAATGACATAAATAGATATGTACATGTTATTTTAACACCAATTCAAATATATGTCATATTTCATTACTTATTTAACATGTTATCTCTATATTATGTGTAATTCAATTTAGAATAAAATCCTTACATACCTAGAGGATCCATTGCGTAAGATAACAACCACTTGTCAAGTTTCAATGTCATATCGTATGCACAGGAAAGAATTTCCTTCTCCTCCTCTCCCCAAATAGGGTGATAGCTACTTTCCCTCTAACCAAGTCCATGTTATCACCTCTCCAAAAGGTAAGGTAGCTATACTATTTTTCCTAATGCATACATTCATCCTATCACTTCTTCAAACCCTCTTCAACATATGTGTTTACATGTTCAATCAGCAACTAGAGTTTGCACTTGTGAGACTCTAAGGGATAAAATCACCAATATGAACAAGTTAATTTCATATTTACAAATGCAGAATCAGCTATTACATGAAAATATCACAACATTAAAAAATCATATTATAATATAAAAGACTTAAAGGCACCTTAGTGTCAATCATGTATATGCACATTCACGTAGTCAATTGGTTGAAAGCAATGTTACATATCAATACAATAAATCACAACAAAGTAAATCTACAACTAGTGATTCAAAAAGTATTAAAGATCAAATAAAAGTTCAAGTGAGGTACTAAAGGAAATGATTAAATATAATTTGAACAAACTACCTCCTCTACATCTAGTGAGAAAATATAGATATTATTATGTATATCATAGAAAGGATGGTCATCACACAGATTCATGTTTAGCATTGAAAAAACATATAAAATAGATAATTACTAATGAGGACCCTATACAAGATAAATCAATCAAGCAATCCATAGGAACACATTCACAAAGGGTCAAATTTAGAAACAATACAAAAGTGGTTACCAAATAATAACTCATAATAATAAAAGGATCAAAAATCAAAATTAGAGAAACAAATAGTACTACAAGCATAGGTAAAGCATGAAAAAAATGCAAATCTACCTCTCCAAAATGAGGCTCAACTTTTAAAGCACTATGAGTTTGGCCAAAAATATCTACAATAATTTGATTATAAAGGTCAAGGGTTGGGAAAGCATGCTCAAGGCATCACTAATCCTATTCTAGTAGTTGATAATGTTTGTCACCAAGGTTTGGGATTTATTTAACATATTAAGGAAAATCATTCATAGATACAATTCATTAAATAAAAAGATCTAGATACAACAAAAGACAACACTAGCATTCCATTAGTTCAAAATCAAGATGATAATGAGTGGAACAATATAGGTTATTATTATTTCCAAGATATCAAGAATGAATCCAAATATTCAGAGTCATATTCTTAGTCATTCGCTCATGCTTCATAATCATGCATAATTCCTTTGTTTGATACAAGATACCATGCCAAGGAGTCTCTTCTGAGACTCATCAGTTAGTATCATTTCTTCTCAACTTGTATTTTCAAATTATTTGTACATAGATTATTTTAAAATACCAAAATTAATATAATATTTTAAAATACCATAAATAATAAAACATGTCAAAAATACAAAACAATATTCAAATAACTCAAAACACCAAAAAAATTTCAACTGTATGCATTATCCATGCTTTACATTTCTACTACCATGTTAGACTTAAATTTTATTTTTATATGCTATTATTTGTTGATTTATCTACATTTCCATTCTTCACTTGATCTTATTTGAGTGTTTACATTGACACCTAGATCCTTGATTGCTTCATTCTACCTATTGAGGGGAATCCTACTTATACATTTGAGACATACATCAACATTTCTACCCATCAGGGCCATGTTCTACATGACTAAACCATCCAAATTATGTCATTATGACACTAACATTATAGTTATCATGATGATGTACATTAATTAATATCTTACATAGATTACTCTATCAACATTCACTAGTATATATCACTTGTGTATTTCTTAACATCTACCTAGTCTTATACTCCATGTTTTGCATACTTTCATTTATTGCTTTGATCAATTAGATGTGATAGTAATTCTATTATTTACATGCCTTTATTTCTTACTTTGAGTAGCTATATGTGATTGTATTTCTCAGTTCTTATTTTTTCTCTTGTGTATGCCTTAGGACATTTACCAATGTCCTTTGCTTGCTCTCTTTTATGTGCTTATGGCCCTTGTGATAACCTTGCTTGTTTTTCTTTTATATGTGTATTTAGGCATTTGAACATGTCTTGTATTCTTTATTTCCTAGTTTGAGTGATATTTGCCCATGTGTCTTTTTTGATTTGCCCCTTTGCCTCTTTTTTGTGCTTCTTGCCTTGCGTGCTTCTTTGCTTGTTTACTTCTTAATTGTTTGCAATGCGATGATCCACATTATGCATTATCTTGCCTTCTTAGATTCCATTATGGACATCATATTCCATCCCTCTTTAAAAACTAATAACTAACAACTCACATTTCTAGTTTCAATTTAATATACTACACATGATATTATATTATTACATCTATCTAGGCATACCCCTATTGATCTAACAATCTCCAAAAAAAATTATGTTATATCTTGAGATATTTTATCAATTATCATTACTACATCATGTATTTAATATCATAACACACTTTCAAGGATATTTATTATGAGGATAGTCATTGAAGGGTCTTCATTCCTACCCTCAAATGAGGGGGAAACAAATAGGGGTTTTGTCCAAGAGATCATAACCTTCTACTAGTTAAAAATTAGTTTTTAGAACACTTAGAACAATATTCAAAACCCAAACCAGACAAAATAGACTAGAAAGATAGTAACAAATATAGAACTATGATAAAAAATAATAAAGGACAAGATTTACATACTTAGACTATAGCATCAGAAAAAAAAGTGTCCTATTTTTGATGCTCCTATCCAAACATTAGAAAACCCATATTTTCTAGAAATAGACAAAAAGGTAAGGTTAGTTACAATTCTGTTAGCTATAGTTTATTTCAAATTTGGAAGTGTAAGTACAATTTTACTCAAAGTATCTAGATATAGGGGGCATCATGCATGACATGATGACTCTTACTTCTAGTTTCAGATTGGGTAGTTGGTATAACTTCCAAATTAGAATACATGTTATAGACACTAGTGATTAGAGGTAATGTGCAGGGTTCATTTGACCTCTTTTCTTTTTGAGTTTAGTAGATTACCCAGGTATTCTCAATAGTTATATGCCTTATTCCATCTACAAGTGGTTGGCATCATTTCAGAGTGGCTTTTATATAAGCATAGTTCTTAGTTTTGGAATGGCTTTCATACAAGCCTAATCTCCACCTTTCAAAGTGGCCAAGATTGGCCTAGTTCTCATTACACATTCAAATATCCATACCACATTGTCATATTATAAAGCATTCATGGGATTCAAGATCCATTACATATGACACACATTCATACTGGTATTAGTTCATAGCTTCACTTAGTAGGCAATGATGGAGCCAAAGGAATAGCTAGCCTTTATATTCTTGAGCCACCTACTCAGAGGGATTGGATACATATTCCAAACATTGATTAACACACACATGATCACATAGCTTCACTTAGTGCACAATGATGGAGCTAAAAGGCCAGCCTTTGTATTCTTGAACCACTCTTAGGGAATTGATCACTTAGCTTCATTTGTGATATTACTCTTGGTAAAACATCACTTAGCATCACTCAAAATCACAATAGGTTTTGTATTGATATGTATACCCAATGAGGCATATTCATTTCTTTCTCTTCCTCTCTCTTTTACCCATCATTTATACATTTTTATTTTAGACATAACATGTCTAGTAAGAACTGATCTAATCCTTATTTTCTCTTATAGATTTATGCTTCACACTTTGTTATCTCTATGCACACTCAACATCACATATATTCCTAGGCTTCACCCTTATAGATAAGTTTAGGTATGCTTTTTATTTTTCCTTTATCCTAATATTTTGCTTTGATGCATCACTAGAATAAAAAGGGGCAAATGTAGTCATATAAAATGTCAAAATTGGTAGTTTGAGTGTGGTTTATGACACCGTATCCATAGCTCCTTTTTGTATGCTCTTGTGACCCTTTTAGACACCTTTTTGCTCATTGTTAGTCACCTAGAGCCTTCTAAATGATCATTCCACCTCAACCAAATTATATTTCCAAGGCCAATTTTGATTGCCCAGGTCTCGATCCTATAGGATAGGAGCCCCATACCTAGACTATAGTGTCAAACCCTAGGGTATCTTATTTTTGGTGCTCCTATCCATTTGCATTTTGATCCCAAATGATCATTTTCATCTGATTCCCATATATTATTATGTTGATCTAACACAAACACATCTAACCCATGAATAATTGGTCCCTATAAAGGCCCATCCAAAGCTCATTTAAAAAGGAGGTGATAAATCTTACAAACAAAGCAAGAATACAAACAAAGAACTAAGGTAAACTTCTTTATTCTCTATACATAGTCACATAACATAATTGAAAACATATTCAAACCCTCATACCAGTCCCTAGCTAGCTCAAATACTCTCAATTTGGATTTTTTGCATCCACATCACACTATTGCACAAAGCACATTAAGTGGGATAAATACATATGGTTTTATCCCTCTTTAGAGTATTGGTATGTAGGCAGTGTGATCACACAAGGGGTGTGGATTACACATTTAGTGTATATTACACACTAACCCCCCATTTCTCTAAGTGATTCAAATCCTATTTTATCAAGCATGATGGAGGGTTAGGGTTTTAAAGATTAAAAAATATCTATAGTGAGTTCCATCGACATTCATCACTCAAGATTTCATAGGCAAACTCACATAAGAACAATGCAAATAACCCAAAAAAGTTTAGTCTCTATGACTAGTTTGGATAATAATGGTAGGAGTGGACAATAGTGTCAAACCCCAAAGTGTCTTATTTTTGGTGTTCCTATATTTTCACTAAATGAAAGCTAGATTTTGATTTGTGACACTATCCTAGCTCTGCATAGCCAGTTTCAAACCCTATACTAGTCATTTCAACATGTTTCTAGATAAGTCATATTTTATCTTTATTTATTGCTATTTTTAAAAAGTTAAAAAATAGATAAATTATATAAATCGGGACTATAATTATTACAATATTATTTACTGATTTATTAATCTATACATTTAGCTAAATTAGGGATAAAACTCCATTAGGATAGGAATCAGATGAAAATCACCTACAAGGGTGAAGCCATGAAGATGTGTGATGCTAAGTGTGCATAGAGAGAGCACAATGTGAAGCATAAATATTCAAGAGAATAAAGAATAGATTAGTTACTAATAAACACACTATGTCTAATATAAGAACATACAAAAATCTAGGTAAAATAAAGAGAAAGAGAAAGTAATGAATACATCTCATTGGGTACGTAGATCAATACAAAACTTGTTGTGATGTTGAGTGATATTGGGTATGTGATGTACCAAGACTAATATCATGAATGAAAATGAGTTATTAATTACCTGCAGATGGATCAAGAATACAAAGGTTGACCCTTTATCTCCATCATCACCCACTAAGTGAAGCTATGTGATCATGCATGTGTTAATCAATATCTGGACTGTGTGTCCAATCCCTCTAAGTGGCTCAAGAATACAAAGGCTAGCTAGTCCTTTGGATCCATCATTGCCCACTAAATTAAGCTATGAAATGATACCAGTATGATGTGTGTCATATGAGATGGCTCCTAAAGCCCATGAATGATTTGTAATTTGATAATGTGGCATGGATAGTTGAATGTGTACTGAGAACTAGACCAATATTGGCCACTCTAAAAGGTGGAGATTAGGCTTGTATGGAAGCTACTTTGAAATTGAGAACTAGGCTTATATGAAATCCACTTTGAAATGGTTCCAACCTTATACAAATAGAATAAGGCATGAAACTACTGAGAATACCTAGGTAATGTACTAAACTAGAATGAAAATAAGTAAAATGTGTCATGCACATTGCCCCCAATCATTGGTGTTTGTAACATGGATTTTGATATTAAAGTTGTACCAACTTCCTAATTTGAAACTAAAAATAAGAGCCATCATGTCATTCATGATGCCCCTATATCTAGATACTCTAAGTAAAATTATTCTAAAATTACCCAATCTAAACTAAACTGTAGCTGAAAAAATTGTAACTAACCTTACCTTTCTATCTATTTCTAAAAAATCTAGGTTTTTTTTATGTTTGAACAAGAGCATCAAAAATATGAAACTTTGTTTTCTAATGTTGTATTCCAAGTATGGTGCTCTTGTCCTTTATTTTTTATGATCATTTTTTTATATTCATCACTATCTTTCTAGTTTGTTCTACTCAGTTTAGGTTCTAAATGTTGTTCTGAGTGTTCTCAAAAATAATTTTTGACTGGTAGAAGGTTCTAATCTCTATGACAAAACCTCTATTTGTCACCTCCTCATTTAAAGGTAGGAATGAAAACCCTACAATGACTACCCTCAAAATAAAGTGCCCTACAAGTGTGCTATACTATGAAATATATGATATAAAAATGATAATCAATAAAATATCTCAAGATATAACATAGTTTATATTGGAGAATGTTAGATCAACAAGGGTATGCCTAGATAGATGTAACAATGTAATAGCATGTGAAGTATATTGAACTAAAACTAGAAATGTGGGTTGTTAGTTGTCAAAGAGGGATGGAGCATGATGTCCATCATGGCATTCAAAAAGGTAAGACTATGCATGATGTGGATCATGAATTGTAAATAATTGAGAAGCAAACATGCAACAAGCATGTAAGGCAAGAAGTAAGAAGCATAAAAAAGTGGCCAAGGGGCCAAGTAAAGAAGGTACATGGGCACATGTCACTCAAACTAGAAAGCAAACATACAAGACATGTTTAAATTCCCATATACACATACAATTAAAAACAAGCAAGGTTAGAATGAGGGCCACAAGAACATAGAAAATTAAATACAAAGGACAATTGTAAATGCCCTAAGGCACACACAAGAGATCAAAAAGGAATTGATAAATGCAATCACATCTAGCTATGAAAAGAAAGAAAGTAAGGCATGTAAATTTTGTAAATACTTTCACATTTAACTGATCAAAGCAGGAAGTGAAAGTGTACAAAACATGTAGTATAAGATTAGGTAGATGATAATAAATATGAAAATGTTATATACTAGTGAGTATCGATAGAGTAATATATGTAAGATAGTAAGTAATGTACATTATCAATAATAATTAGAGTGTGTGGTATAGGAATTACATAACTTGGATGGTGTAGTCATGTAGAAGATGACCTCATTGGGTAAATATGTTGATGCATGTGTCAAATGTAGAATTAGGATGCCCCCTTAATGGGTAGAGTGAAGCAATCAAGGATCTGGGTGTCACTACACACACTCAAAGAATATCAAGTGAAGCATGGAAATACAGATAAATTGACAAACAATAGCATAGAACAATAAAATACAAGTAGAGCATGGTAGTATAAATGTAAAGAATGGATAATACATATAGTTGAAATGTTTTTGGTGTTTTGATTTATTTCAATGTTTTTGTATTTTGATATGTTATATTGTTTTTGGTATTTTGAAATATTATATTATTTTTGGTATTTTTGAAATAAGCTATGTAAAAATAATTTGAAAAGAAACTATGTGTAAGTAAACTAAGAAGAAACAATACTAACTGATGAGTCTCAGAAGAGACATCCTATCATGGTGTCTTGTATCAAAGAAAGGAAACATGTGTGATTGTGAAGCATGAGGGAATGGCTGAGAATATGACTCTGAATATTTGGATTCATTATCGATATCTTAAAAATCATAATAACCTATATTGTTCCACTCATCATTATCATCTTGATTTTGAACCAATGGAATGTGGGTATTAACTTTTGTTGTATCTAGATCTTTTCCTTTGATTAATTGTATCTATGAATGATTTGCCTTAGGATGTTCAATAAATCCAAAACCTTGGTGACAAACATTATCAACTACTAGATAGGAGTAGTGATGCCTTGAGCATGCTTGCCCAACCCTTAACCTTGATAATCAAACTATTGTAGATATTTTTGACCAAAGCTATACTAATTTGAAAGTCGAGCCTCATTTTGGAGAGGTAGATTTTTATATTTTTCATGCTTTACCTATGCTTGTAGTACTGTTTCTTTCTCTGATTTTTCTTTTTGATCCTTTTGTTATTTTGAGTTATGTTTTGGTAACAAATTTTATATTATTTCTAAATTTTACCCTTTGTGAATGTGTTCCTTTGTCACTATGGATTTCTTGATTGATTTACCTTGTATAGGGTCCTCATTAACAATTATCTATTGTATATGTTTTTTCAATGGCAAACATGAATCTATATGATGCCCATGCATTCTATGATATGCATAATGATATATGGATCTTCTCACTAGATGTATAGGAGGTAGTTTGATCAACTTAGATTTAATAATTTCCCTTAGTACCTCACTTGAAATCTTATTTGATCTTTTAATGATTTTTGAATCACTAGTTGTAGAGTTATTTTGTTTCAAGTTTTTATTTTAATATGTAATATTGCTTGCAACCAATTGACTAGGTGAAGGTGCATATGCATGATTGACACTAGGGTGCCTTTAAGGCTTTTTTATTATAATATAATTTTTTAATGTTTTGATATTTTCATGTAATAGTTGATTCTATGTTTGTAAATTTAAAATTAACTTGCTCATACTAGTGATTTGATCCCTTAGAGTCTCACAAGTACAAACCCTAGTTGTTTTTGATTAAACATGTAAGAACATATGTTGAAGAGGGTTTGAATAGGCTATAGGCTAAATTTATTTATTAGAAACAATAGTATATGATTACTCACCTTTTGGAGAAGTGATAACATGGACCTGATTAGAGGGAAAGTAGCTATCACCTTCTTGAGAGAGAGGAGGAGAAGGAAATTATTTCTTGTGCATAAGATATGACATTGAAACTTGACAGGTGGTTGTTATCTTATGCAATGGATACTTTAATTATGTGAGGATTTTATTCTTATTTTAATTACCCATAATAGAGAGATATAATGTTAAATAAGTAATGAAATATGACATATATTTGAATTGGTCTTAAAATAGCATGTACATATGTATTTATGTCATTTTTGAATTTATGCCAAATAAAAGGAAACAAGCATGCTAGATAATTTATAAAAATTTGCATAATTAAATCATGATTAATAAAATTGGAATATTCATCCTAATGTGAAAAAATCAAAATTTTAATTTTGAAATCCTAGGCTAGGGTTTGAAAATACTAGGACGTAGTATAGGCAATTAGAGTTTGAAAGAAATAATTGTTAAAATTACTATGGTAAATTTTAAAATTAAATTTGAAATTATAATTTATATATGCAATAAAAAAATTATAAAAATATTTCTAAAATCAGCAAGGAATTTTTCCTAAGGTTTCTAGGGTTTTTTGTGCAAATGAAGTAAGTCAGGTTCACCAAATGATTTAATAGTTTTGGGAATAATGGAGTTTTATTTCTAATTTAGATCAAGGTCTAGATTAATAAATTAGTAAATAATATTTCAATAATTATAGTCCTAATTTGTATAATTTATCTATTTTTAACCTTTTTAAAAATAACAATAAAGAGAAAATATGACTTATCTAGAAATAGGTTGAAATGACTAATACAAGTTCTAAAATTGGTTGTGTAGAGCTCGAACAGTGTCACAAATCAGAATCTAGATTTAATTTAGTAAAAGGATATGATCATAAAAAATAGGACACTTTAGGTTCTGATGTCATTGTCTACTCCTACTGCTGTTGTCCAAACTAGTCACAAAGATATGAACTTTCTAGGTTCTTTGCATTGTTCCTATGTGAGCCTACTTGTGAAATATTGAGCATTGAATGTTGATGGAACTCACAATAGAGATGTTTTAATTTTCAAAACCCTAACCCTACATCATGATTGATAAAACATGATTTGAATTACTTAGATAAATGGGGGGGGGTTAGTGTGTAATATGTACTGAACATGTAATCCACACCCCTTGTGTGATCACACTACCTACATACCAATAATCTGAAGAGGGATCAAGCCATATGTATTTCTAACACTTAATGTGCTTTGTTAAATAGTGTGATATGGATGCAAAAATTCCAAATTGAGAGTGCTTGAGGTGGCTAGGGACTGGTATGGGGGTTTGAATATGTTTGTAGTTATGTTGGGTGACTATATGTAGAGAATAGGGAAGTTTGCCTTAGTGTTTTGTTTGTATTCTTACTTGCTTTGTAAGATTTGTCACCTCCATTTATAAATGATATTTGGATGGGATTTTATATGGAATAATTGTTCATGGGTTAGATGTGTTCATGCTAGGTTGACATAATAAAGGATAGGAATCAGATGAAAATGATTGTTTGGGCTTGAAATGCAAATAGATAGGAGCATAAAAAACATGACACCTTAGGGTTCGATGTTATAGTCCAGGTATGGTTCTCTTTTCCTATAGGATTATGACCTATGGGAATAGGATTGGCTTGGGAAATATGATCTGGCTGAGATAAAATCAATGTTTAGAAGGTTTTGGATGATCGATAATGAACAAAAAGGTGTCTAAAAGGGTCGTAGTAGCATGCAAGAAGGACCTGTGGATTGGGTGACACAAGCCACACTAAAACTACCAATTTTGACATTTTATATGACTAAAAATTCATATCTATTTATTTATTTTCCTATTATTAAAATTAAAATAGGATAAAATAAGAAAATTTTGATTTATTAATTTCTTGATTGAGTCCTTTGAAGGTCTTTTATTGGTTATGCTAGGTGAGGAATGAATGAGGGTTGATATTATATTTATATAAATCCATTTGGATAAATAACTTGCATTAAATCACTTATACTAACCATTAGGATATATTTCATTTGTAAATTAAATGACTTTAGGGAACTAGACACTTGCATCATAGGAAGACACCTACATCAATACAGGTGTCTATCCTATATGTTATTGTCTAAGGAACATGAAAGTAGGTATAGGATTATAAATTTTAGGGGCATAATATAATTACATTTTAAGCATTTTGGGAAAGATATAAGGTCTAGGTCTTCAACATAATACTAGTCAGACCAAGAGATAGGCCAAGGGGAAACATATAGAGCAAAAGTGAGAGTTCTAAAAGTTGGAAAGGTCTAAAACCAAGAAGAACAACCAAGGTCTAAGTTTTAAAAGTTTACAATACTGAGGTGATATATAATTCATAAAATAATTTCTACAATAGTAAATCATCCAAAAAGGCCAAGAAAATATACATAAAATCTAACAAAAGATTCTAGAACCACACCAAATCCTCATTTCATAGGGTGTTGACAAAGATCTTCAACTTTGTCCCTTCACCATGTTCCCAATCCATACATGACATCATGAATATAATGATATTATCCATAGGATTAGTGTCTCATATTCAATTTTAACTTAAAAAATTAAGGATCATATGGGAATGGGAGTAGCACATGCTGAAGGGGATAAAAGATTCCTATAGAGATCTTTGTAGGCACAATTATTGGCTGGTTGGTAATAAGTTACGTGAGGAAGCTCATAGAGACTATGACATTTCCTAAACATGCAAGGGTCATCATGACATTGAGAATGTTGCATTTGATTTAAATATATATCCTAGGGTGGGGGTGCATATGATGGGGATTCTCCCAAACACATAGTGATGAATGATCATGGGAAGGGAATAATTCCACACAAGGATGAGAAAACAACAAGTATGACTAGGGGAGGGTTCAAAATGACCTAAATAACCATAGTGATGGCTAAATGTGGTAAGAAAAAGGTCCATGTAAGGGTCTTTATGTTCATTATAGGCATATCATAGATCCCTAACTTGTATATGAAAGTCAAAATCAATGCGATCATTTGAGACTATTAGGAAATAATATCCCAAATAACATGTGAAATTAACTAGAATATGGAATAAAAAAGATAAAAATAAATGAAAAACTAATATCAATAGATAACACAGAGATTACATGGAAACTATTTTTAACAAGCAAGGGAAAAACCATGGGTAAATGCAGCATCCAGACTTCTTATTAACTCTAAAACAATTAACCTCTCCACAACATTCAGCTTCCTCAAACACTCTCCTCTCATATAATAATTTCATACACATGAAGCATACAATTATATTTATATCCTTTAAACATTAAATCTAGTTACAACACTAAAATACAAGATTTACAAGAATCATCATAAGGATACTACACCCAAGCTTCTACAAGATTCTCTAAGATTCATACACTTGCACTCTGGCTTCCAAGCATACATTACATAAAGGAAGATTCATACATAAATAAGAATACAAATGGATAAGAAGAGAATAAAGTCTGAAATAGAAGAGAGATAAGAAAATGAGCCACCCTCCATGTGGCCTCACTATTCATCAATAGTGAAAGTTGCTTCTCACATATTCAAGGTCCAACATGACATGGCATCTTCATGATGCACTTCGATATTTTCCATGTCTTCCAAAATGGTAAGCCCCAATTTTCATGTGATTCAAATATAGAATAGTATACATGTTTCCCACTTTCCCATGTGCATACACATGATTCAAAATATTCCTCAAATTTTGACTCCACATGCACATGCTTAAGGACAATGATGAGATTCACTTCCATTTTTTCTCCCACATGCTTCCAAAGGTAACCCATGTGAATAAGTGGAGAAATGTGACCCATTTCTCTCTCTTAATATTTTAATCATTAAAATATTCCTTGCATATCATACCATATCAAAAAATTTCCACCTCATAAGCACAGTCACCACCAACTCAAAATGCCACCTCATCAACAAAGTCTTTGCCAACTCACTATTATGAATATAAAAAACCACCTCATCACATGAATAATGGCCATGAATAGTGACTTATGAATAGTGAATTCACATCCTAACATTATCACTCTTTATTTCAATATACACAAGCTTTTTCACACCTATATATTCTTCCATCTAACTGCCAACCATGCCCTTTATTACCCTGATATAAACCCAGTAGAAGTTTTGTTGCACTACTAAAACTTATCTGTCCTAACTAGATTTGTCAACATATAATTCTCCATAGAATATTACATCACCTAAAGTGATTCTTCACTTTTCCACTCCACAGACCAATCTTCCTATCAAGATTCTCCCATGAACCACTCACAACTCCCACTGCTTGGAAGTATCTAGTATAGGGCTAACCATGGCATCACAAGGTTTCCTACTCCTAATGATTCCAATACATAGGATAACAACATGTATTATTCATCATAGGATGCTCCTAGGAAGAAATATCACACTATAATAATTAGGGTACTTCCTTGATTTCGCATCCTTATGCATCTCCATCCTTAGTTTTCTCCTCATACCACGTTTATCCCATCTTTGTATTTGAACCATCACACCAATGATCATGTTGGGTCCTACATCCAACATGTCATCAACACATATAGAAATAACCTCTAATAAACACTTTGGCTCTATATGAAGGTACTATTGTACTCTCATTCACACATTTGCTTTAGCTTATATAGTCTTCAATCTATAAACCATCAACTCTTTTTTACTTTATCCTTATATCCCTCTAGCTACTTTATCTCTTCTAGAGAGATCACCATGTAGGAATCAAGATGATCAAAATACGAATAAAAACTAGTGTATGTAGCACTCTTAATAGTTTTAATAAAGAAGATGAGATATAATTCAATACCAGAATTATCCTCATAGACTCTGCATATCAAATATGCCCAAACATGGCATAAATTCATCATGTCTATCAACTGCTCCTGGGAATTCATCATGTTACATAGTGCATCAAATCACTTATTAAGTTTTTGAGCCTCAAGAATGCATTTGAAATGGATCATGCTCTAATGAATGTCACCTAAAAACCAACTCATGTACCTAGAGTGTTGCTCTATGCATCATTCTACCTAGTTAATCACATCATCTACATACATTCCTCTTGGATACTCTCTTCTATTGCACCAAAACAATATGCTCAACACTCAAGCAAATATGAGTCATATGGTTCAAAACCAGCCTTCTCCTTCTTGGAACATCAAGTCTCAACTTGTTCTTCTTCATATTCCTCAATCTAAACTACTTCAAATAGGTACAATGTTAGTTGTCTATTATACCTTCTCCTTTACAAATATTTTCCTATAATCTACAACATCTCGGATAACATGTGTTTAGTAAGATACCACACCATGCACCCCTTCTTATTTTTTACCAAAAAATACACTTGTTTGATTTCAAATCAATCCTAGACTTTGACTTATGCTTTAAACTTAACCCTATTATAGGTCTTGCTTCCAGCTAGCATCACATCACCATGAACAAACTTTGATGTTGGTGCTACTGTATTACTTGTTATTAAATCTCTGCATAGTTGATACAAGGAGCCATAATATTTTCCTTTTATCACCACTAGGGATCCTTTGTAAATTCCACATATACCATTCCCAAAGGTACAATAATACCTTAGCTCATCCATCCTCTTGATGGATATTAGATTCTTCTTCAACATAGGAACATGATGTACATCCTTCAACATTCTAATTCTACCATCATGTAACCTAATCACCATATCCCCTCTTCCCATAATATCTAATGGATGACCATCACCCAATACATAGAATCTCCATTACATGGTTGGTAACCCATAAAATGATATATATGTGGGGATGTGAAAATATGCTCCTAAGTCCAACACCTATGCATTATCACTTGATCTACTACTACTGAGGAAAAAAAATTCATGTGCTATCTCTTCCACTAAATCTATCATGTTGACATCAGCTAAAGGTGGATTATGATTTACATCCTTCTCCTCATTATTCAAATGCTAGAAATCCTTCTGCAAGTGTCATAGCTTTCCACAGTGCTAGCACTTGGTCTTATGCTTGGGTCCTCTAGACTTTGATCTAGATGGTGATCTCCCTTATGTTCTCTTTTCACTGGATCTCCATCTCATAGCCAATATTCATTACTTGAGGACGCACTAGAAGACATTATTCTCATCTCCCCTCTAAGAAATGTTACAACCACATCATCAAACTTAAGAATTCCTGATGATGAATTAATAATTGTCATTACAACATGATCCCAGCTATTAAGGATTGAACACAACAAGGTGATAGCCTTGTCTTCATCTTCCATCTTCACATTGATGGAGACTAACTTGATGATAATAGTGTTGAACTCATTCAAGTGAGCAACAATGGATGAATTTTATTTCATTTTTAGGATATACAGCTGCTAATTAGGAATATTTTATTTATTTTTGACTTTGTCTAGTATAGGTTGTTTAATTTCTCCCATAACTCTTCTGTGATCTTCTCCTCAACAACATTAAAGAGCACAAAATCAGAAAGACAAAGATAGATTGTAGAAACTACCTTCATATCCATCTTGATCCAATCTCCATTTGGTATACTATTAGATTTGATTGAAAGACATGTTAGATAATATTTTATGGTGATTAATTCACCATAGGGTAAATATATCTAAATAAGAGTTTGTTAATTAATTTGTTTATTGTTTCACCCATAGATTTATTTTGGGTTATTTGGTTATGGCTCTATGTTATTTTAATGGAGGTTGTATGAAATACTTTTATGGATATATAATAGCCTTTTTAATGTGTATTACATTAGGTAAATAATATTATTATTTTTGAGCTCTTACATTTGGTTTCAAAGTAGGAGGAAATATTTTTTGCATTCAAAGAGATACAATAAAAAGAGGATCCCTAAGGCACACTCTCTCTCTCTCTCTCTCTCTCTCTCTCTCTCTCTCTCTCTCTCTCTCTCTCTCTCTCTCTCTCTCTCTCTCTCTCTCTCTCTCTCTCTCTCTCTCTCTCTCTCTCTCTCTCTCTCGATTCAAGTTCAAATTGTATCTAACCTTGGGAGGAGCCTGTACACTCTCAAGTTATTTCTATATTGACATTATAATTTCTCATTGTATTACCAAAAGACTACGTCCCATTTTGTAGGACTACAAATTGGTGTTAAACTTTAAAAAAGTCCAATGCTTCCTTCCACAAGCTTGGCAATATATATTGAAAAAAATAGCATTCAATTCTTTCATGAAGCATGGATTAGGGAGAACACTACAGATTCAAATATCCTAAATTCCATCCATATAAGCTTAAACAAAACATAAAAGTTGCAAAAGTAGGTTGGCATCACATCTAAATGGCATCATATTATTTTTTTCAACCTAGAAGCACCATACTTTTGTCTATAAAATCATTATCTAAACAAAGGACTATAGCCAAATCATGAAGGGTCATTCACCATTTAAATTGTCTACAATATTTAACAAAGGAAGAATTTATTTTGCAGCATAAGCTTCTTGAAGGATCAAATAAGGTTGGTTACATTAATCCTTTATGTTTATAAATCTTTCTATTTACTTAAAACATCAAAAAAAATTTAAAAACCTCCAAAACCACCATCATATACCTCAAAACCACCCATATAATTCTTTCTTTACTGTAAAATTTTCCAAAGCCACTTATTTATCTAACCTGTGGTATTCAAAAGCTAGTGGTTTTACTTGAAAAACAACAATTTAAATCCTTTAAATACAATTTTTGTCTTGTTAAGACATGTATTGATGCTTAGGTGAGTTAGTGAGTATCATTTTTGGTAAATAGGAGGTGGGAGGTTCAAATCCCCCAAAAACATCTTTTAGAGAAACTTTTAGTAGCCCTCCAACTTTGTCCATTCTTAGCAACAAATGTACTAAAAAAATAAAAAGGGGGGATATTATTTTAAAATATGGATTTAGTGTTTTTAATGTATATTCTACTTTTTATTTACAAAATATTGTAATATTTACACTAAATCATGAGTTTTCAAAATCAATCATAGTGTTCTAAAACAATGATCTCTAGGCATCATCCCTTTAAATCATTGGGGAGAAATAAGTCATATTCACTCATAGCCTTCCCTTCATCTACCCATTCATTTCAATCGAAGGGTGTAAATTCTGAGTGATGGTATTTCCAAGTATTTAGTGAAGTTACACATGTGTATGAAAAAATCCATCTAAGCAGGTGCTAGTGATTGAACAAAACCTTTTCATTACTATCTAAGTACCATGTACTAGACTCTTTCACATACATTTATGCTTCTTTCACGTACCATCAGGTATACAGAAAGGGCAAAATTCTTCCACATACTAATGGGAATATAAAAAAAGGTCTTGTATAACAAACTGATGGTATATAGAAAGGGAGACTTTGATACCTGGAGTGATAAGTAACCAGTCCATCACCTTTGGTTAGATTCTACAAAATGGCCAAAAATGGGTCAAAATTCTTTCTGCCAAACTCATAGCTTCTTTGTAGTGACAACTATGCCACTTGGAAAATTAAAATTAGGACACATTTAGAATTTAAATTTTTTTAGCTCATTGTTAATGGTACTCTTACTTGACATGCTACTGACATTGATCATCAGAATAAGTTTTATAAATCTAATCAGAAGGCAAAGTTGATAATCATGTTCAGAGTATTGAATGAGGTACAATCTCATATCCATGAGGCCACAATAGAAAAATATGTTTGGGATAAACTCAAGATAGTCTATGAGGCCAAAAATGAAGGAACCATTCTTCATTTGTAGAGTCATCTTCATTCCCTCCAATTGAAGTCTAGTGAAAAAGTGGAAAATTTTCTTCACCATGTTGCAACCCTAAGGGCCTCACTCCAAGCATTGGGTGAAACAGTGTCAAATGGATCTCTTGTACCTATTATCCTAAGAGCATTACTACCCTCCTACATGATCTTTGTGACTAATTTGATAGTCAGTGAATAGAAACCATCTTTTTACAAGTTGGTAAACATGTTGCACTAGGAAGAGTCTATGCATACACAAGAAGAAGAATGAGAAGAGCATGATCTTGCCTCTAATAAATAGAAAGGAAAGAATCAAATCAAGTATTATAAACCAAATCAAAGTCAACAATGTCATTTAAAGGGAGATAAACAATATAAATTTTATCTTATATGTGGAAAAATAGGTCATGAGATAAAAAAATTGTTGGTATAACTCATTTACATAGGGCTCTTCATTAAACAAGAAGCCCAATCACCAACAATCATCTCATCCCCATAAAGGATATGGAAAAAAGAAAGGACACTAGAAGAAGAAATCTAATCAACAAGGCAACATTACTGAACATGAAGATACCCACTCTGATGAGGACTTATTATATACTACATAGTCTCATGATCAACCAACATCACAAAGTTCTATCTGGTATGTCAACTCAAGTGCAACTTGACATATGCCTAGAAGACAAGATTGGTTCTACAACATGAATGATATTTATTGAAAAAATCATGTCTCTTTGGGTGATGACTCATCTTACTGAGTTAAAAACATTGGTAATATTTCCTTACCACTTGGATGACATGATTGTAAAATCTTAGATGCCCTGTATGTCCTAGGACTCACAAAGAATCTTCTATTAATCAATTAGCTACTTGACTACAACCTCAAAGTTGACTTTGATTGTAAAAGTGGAAAAAAGATGTGTTTGATCAAATATAGATCAAAATTCTTGAGAAATATTGTACTAGCCTTAGGAGTTGGCAAAATATTCTAACTTGACTTTATTCAATCAAATAACCAAGCACTTGTAGCTCAGGATTTTGACTAAACAAATATGTGGCATCACAGATATGGTCATGTTAGTTTTGGAGACCTCAAAGCAATCAACAATTAGAAAATGGTGTGTATACTTCCTCAGTTGAAGAAAAATATAGATCTTTGCATTGGTTGTCTAATAGGGAAACAACATCGAACATCTTTTGGTCAAAGTTCCTCAAGAGCATCTGGTAAGCTTGATCTAATGCATACCGATCTATGTAGCCTCATGAGATCTAGTGACTATGGGTTTCAATATTTTATGTTCTTTATTGATGATAACTCATGAAAAATGTGGGTCTACTACCTAGAGACCAAAGACCAAGCCTATAATACTTTCAAAGAGTTCAAAGCCATAGTTGAAACTAAAACTATTCATCAAATCAAGGCTCTTTACTTAGATCACGGGGGAAAATTCACTAGTAAATCTTTTTATGCTTATTTGAAATAACATGGCATTCATCAACAAATGACTCCACCATACACTCCATAGTAGAATGGTGTTACATAATGGTAAAAACACACTATCATGGAAATGGTACATAACATGATTGAAGATTCAGGTTTGGCATGTACATATTGGGTAGAAGATGTGAAAAAATAGTCTATTTGTTGAACATGTCACCCACTAAAGCTCTTCATAATATGACTCCACATGAAGCTTGGATAGGGCATAAACCTTCCATTGCTCGTCTTATATGCATGTTCCTAAATAGAAGAGAAAGAAACTAGATATCAAATCCATGACTTATATCTTATTAGGTTATAGTGAAGATACATTAGTCTATAGACTGATGGACCTTAAAACAAAGAAGATATCCATCAGTAGGGATGTTGAGTTTGATGAGAAAATTAAACCTAGTTTACCTTCCACAAACTGACAAGATTCAATAATTAGACCTCTAGACAATTCAAAAGTTCATAACCACATTGAAGGTGATAATAATGATGAGGATGACCATTTAGTTAATACAAATCAACCCACAAAAATAGTGCAATGTATGCCTAAATGGTATATAAGTACATTAAGAGATGCTAAACTGGATAGAGTTCTAGACACATTGACTACTAGACCAAGGACTTGTATCATGACTCAAGATGAGGTTAATTTGGCCCTAATGAGCACAGTTGTAGAATCAGTAGAGCCTTTGATAGTTTAGGAATCCCTAGAGTCTAAACCTTGGAAGGATTCCATGGATGCAGAATATCAATCACTGATGAATCACAAAACATGGTAGCTTGAAGATCTTCCACTAGGGAAGAAGACAATAGGCTATAAATGGGTCTAAAAAACAAAATACAAAGTAGATGGTAGCATTGAAAAGCATAAGGCATGACTCTTAGCAAAGGGTTATGCACAAAAGGAAGGTATAGATTATGAGGAGACATTCGCTCCTATGGCCAAGATCAAAACAATCAAAATGATCTTTTCTCTGGCTACATAATTTGGATTGAAGATCCACCAAATGGATGCAAAAAGTGCCTTTCCCAATGGAGATCTACAAGAATAATTTTACATGACATAACCAGAAGGTTTTATCTCACTTGGTAATGAAGGGAAAGTATGTAAACTAATAAAATATTTATATGGTCTCAAACAGGCTCCCTGAGCCTGGTACATAAAGATCGATGAACATCTCATATAACATGGATTCCAAAGATGTCCCTATGATCCAAATCTCTACCTAAAATAGAAAGAGGGAGAGATTTTAATTATTTTAGTATATGTTGATGATCTAGTCATCACTATTAGTTCAATGGAGATGATAGATGCAACTAAGAAAGATCTTAACCGATCATTCAACATGACAGATCTCGAGATTCTACACTATTGTCTTAGATTAGAAGTACGGCAAAAGGAACACCACATCTTTGTGTCCCAGATGAAATATGCCAAGACTATGCTCAATAAATTTAGGATGATGGATAGTAATCCAATTGCTACACCTATGGAGACAAGGATTCAGTTATCTCGTATAGATCCATCACCATAAGTAAATATAACTCTCTATTGATAGTTACTTGGGAGTCTCATTTACTTAACATATACTAGGCTAGATATTAGTTATGCAATTAGCTATCTTTCAAGGTTCATGTAGGAGCCAAAGATGTCTCACTAGAAAGCAACAAAATGAATATTAAAATATATCAAAGGTACAATAGACTTCGGCTTAGAATATAAGAAGAATGAAAATTTCTTCTTGACAGGATATTCTGACTAAGATAATGCAAGAAATATTGATGATATAAAATCTACTTCTGGATATATGTTTTTTTAGGATCTGGTCCTATATCTTGGAGGAACAAAAAAAAATTTATTTCTCGATCTTCTATTGAAGCAAAATATTATGCTACAAGAGGAGCTATCTGTGAAGTGATATGGTTATGTCGCATACTGGAAGTATTGGGAGTACCACAAAAGACACTTACCATCATGTACTATGACAATGAGGGCATTCTCAAACTTGTTGGTAATCTAGTCTTTCATGAACATAAAAACCACATTGAGGTGCAAGTTCATTTCATTCATGAACATGTACAATAGCACAACATCCATCTCTAGTATTGCTCGATAGAATAACAACGTGTAGATGTCTTCACCAAGTCACTTGAACGTAACAAATTTGAGGCATTTAGAGAATTTCTCCCTTGTTCACTTCAAGCTATGTTGAATTAAAGGGGATAATGTTAGATAATATTTTATGGTGATTAATTCACCATAAGGTAAATAACTCTAAATAAGAGTTTGTTAATTAATTTGATTATTGTTTCACCTATAGACTTATTTTGGGTTATTTGGTTATGGCTCTATGCTATTTTATTGGATTTTGTTTGAACTACTTTCATGGCTATATAATATCCTTAGTAATGTGTATTACATTATTTGAATAATATTATTGTTTTTGAGCTCTTACAAGACCCTTCAAGGCTAGATCTTGGTCAATCTACACCAAGATATACTCCACCTTCAACTTCCACACGGAGAAATGTCTTCCATAAAAATTATCTACTTCAAATCTGGTTACTCCTCCTATCATTTTAGTAGCTTCCACTTGCACAAAGGTCCCTTACAACAAAAAACACTTAGACACAAGAGCTTTTTACAAGAGCCTAGCTCTGATACTAGATGTTAGGAAATAATGTACTAAATAACATGTGAAAGTAATTACAATGTGAAATAAACAATATAAAAATCAATGAATAAATAGTATCACCATATAATACAGAGATTATGTGGAAACCCTTGAAAACAAACAAGGTAAAAACAATGGGCAAATGGTAGTGTCTAGTCTTATTAGTAACTCCAAAACAATAAACCTCTCCACAAAATTAATCTTCTTCACACACTCTCCTCTCTTACAATAATTTCATACACATGAAGCATAGAAGGCTATACAAATCCTTCAAACACTAAATCTATTTACAACACTAACATACAAGCTTTATAAGAATCTTCATAAGGATACTACACCCAAGCTTCTACAAGCTTCTATAAGCTTCATACACTTGCAATATAGATTCCAAGCATAAATTACATAAAGGGAGAGTCATACATAAATAAGAATACAAATGGATAATAGGAGAATAAAGGATGAAATATAGGAAAGAGAATAAAATGCTTTACCCTCCATGTGGCCTCACTATTCATCAATAGTGAAAGTTTCCTCTCATATTTACAAGGTCCAATATTGCATGGCATATTCATGATGAACTTTGACCTTCTCCATGTGCTCCAAAATGGTATGCCCCACTTTACATGTGATTCCAATATGGAATAGTAGACATATTCCCCACTTTCCCATGTGCATCCACATGAGTCAAAAAGATTCTTCAACTTTTGAATTCACATGCACATGCTTAAGGAAAATGATGAGACTCACTTCCCTTTTGTCTCCCACATGCTTCCAAAGGTCACCTATGTGACTAAGTGGAAAAAATCACCCATTTATCTATCTTAATATTTTAATCATTAAAATATTCCTTATGGACCATGCCACATCAACAAAGTGTTAGCTCATAAACATAATCACTACCAACTCACCCTTCCACTCATCAACACAATCACCGTCAACTCACTGTTGTGAATAGTAACTTCCACCTCATCACATAAATAGTGGCCACGAATAGTGACTCATAAATAGTGACATGTAAATAGTGACTTCACATCCTAAAAGAGAACCTAAAGGAAGGACTAATAGGATGGGAAAATTCAACATGGTATGGATGAAGAACTAGATAATGGTACCTACATCTCTCATCTCTCAACAAGTATGATATGGGGTTCTTGTTTTAGATTCTACCACTAAAAATAAGTGAGGAATTTAAACAAGAACTAATTGAAGCACTTGAATAGGAATGTGTGCTGATTTTTTCTATAGATCCAATATATCACCTACTCTATGGGAAGAAAGGTACTTGAAATTAATTTAAAGATGTTATATAGTAATCATTAATGATCATGCACAACTCTTTAGGCATAAACTATGATAGGGGGTAATTCTCACCCCTTCTAGGTGAATGTAGAGTGGCATGAAATCATGAGGAGGCATCCCCTGATGGGTAAATCTTGGACTGCTAAAAATGGGAGTAATCTCGTTGGTTATACAATTGCCACTCTTATTTTGAGGGAAAATTAGAGGATCATGATCACTTGGTTATGGCATGGTTACATATTAGATCCTAGAGATTCTATGTCATTCCATTTCAGCCTTAATTTTCTCAAGAGTGAATTAAGGGCGTACCCCTAAATGCGATGGGAATGGCATCCTAGATGTGGAAGACTAGCCATGGGTGTCATGAAAATAAAATCCAAGAAACTAATAGAAGAGGAAAACTAATAAAAACCAGTTGATAGGAGGATGTAAAACTAAATCAAGTTCAAACAACCATAAATTAAGCCAAAACACAACTAAAAACAAAGCCTTGCATAAAATAGTGGGAAATGGTTTGGGAGAGTTCTAAATAGAATAGAACTAGTCCAGGCATGTCATAATGTAACCCCAAGAATATAAATGAGCCACTTGGTTTTGGAAAATGGGTAATAAGAAAACACCCATTGGGATGAAGGACATAAGAAGTCAATATAGGTTTAAAGTATCTATATGGTTTTTTAGTTTGTACCAAGCTAAAGATGAGCTTACAGAACCAATTTATGGATAGTGTGATCAATCTTAACAAAGAAGCATGTATATCTAACATTCTAACCAAAACAAGGCATGTAGTTAAAGGAAAAAAACAATGTGTTTTAAATAGGAAATTAAATCTACCTAAACAAGTAAGTAATCTTAGGAAGCAA
>JARHVA010001651.1:1660000-1837500 GCA_037957365.1 Torreya grandis
TACCATAATGCATATTAGAACATTATTATCAATTTTTTTGTCCAAGTGTCCCTAAAATTTTCTCCAAGTTTAATTATTTTTATTTTTAGGAAAAAAGTGTCACTTTAAGCCCCCCATTTTGTCCCCCATTATCCTACATCTACTCTAATACAATATGTTGAGCCAATGGAGTATGCAATAATGCCTGTGAGTCAAGTGTCTGGCTTGATTTGGAATCATCTTGTTCCAAATGTAACAACTTAGTTTTCAAGACTTGAAGTTCTTGCATAAGGGGTTTTACATCAAAATTATAATGTGTACTAACCAAAGGTGGTATCGCCAATGATTAAGTAGGAGTGGGTAAAATTATTTGTTGAAACATTTGGGTTTTCCTCATAGCAGATGATGGTATAAAGGATGTATCAAATGAAATAAATAAATGTAAGGAACCCATAGCATTTGAAGTTTCCTCATATTTTTTTTGGATTTAGTCTTTAATAATTTTTATAAACACATCTTTCATATCATTTTTTTTGGAAAGAAACCCTTTTAACTGTTGTTTATATGTGTCATCAAATTAACTATAGGATTCTTCCATTTGGGAATGTTCAACTTGAGGATATATTGATCTTATCCATTTTTAAAGATAAGTAGAAACATATTTCTTAGATTGTTTACAATATGATATTGAAACTTGGAATATTTTTTATAATAAATAATTTATCAAATCTAAAAACTGTAATACAATAATTATAAATAAGAAAAATAATGAAAGAAACCCTAGCACCATGAATGGTTAAGTTTTATGATATTCAACAATAAATGGGTTCACCAATATGTTTTATCAAATTTTAGAATTAAGATATTTTTAATCCTAATTATACAAACTACTAATTAAAATTAGAATTCTAAAGATATGAAATGAATGACACAAACTTATTTTGAACTTGATAAATAAATAAATATACTAAAAGAGGAAAGAACATGGATAGACTATGTTGATTGGATATGAATGATCAATAGAGCTTCACTTGATCTTTGGATGAGGTTGCATTAATAAAAAAAGGTCATCTTATGCCATATTCCATAGGGAGTGTCAACATCTAGTAGGGTTTTTTCCCTCTATGAAAATTTGAGCCTGTGCATTGTCACATGTTGTTCATGTGTATGTGTTATGTGATGCATGCTCTAAAGTGGAAGTTAGTGTGTGTCTTCTTCACCAAAACCCTAGATCAATAACATAAGAGGATGAATGAAACTTTAGGGTAAAAGTGGGTTAGTGACTAAAGTTGTACTTGACCTCAACACCACCAGTGTTGAGTGTTGCATACATACCAATAATCTAAAGAGGAATCAAACTCCATGTAGTTCTTCCATGATATAGTGTTGTGAATGAAAGATTGGTGAAAAATTCTAAATGATGGTGAAATCTAGAATTATTAGATGCTTAAAAAATGACTTGTGACCTTAGAGGTGTATTCAAACTTAGTTCAAGGCTAATAGGCCTATGTGGACCCTGAATTAGGAAAATTAGGTTTTTTCTCTCAATATTCAGTTAAATATTATTTTGATTTTCAATTATATGAGCCTCTAGTGAATAATGGCTTGAAATATGGATTTATAGTGAGTATTTTATAATTCCTTCGGATGGGGTTTTGAAACATATGGGATGACCTATTTGGTGAATTTGAATTTGAGAAAATAGTCCTTATTTGGTATGAGGATGCATATAGTAGAATTGGATAGTATTAGGGAGTGGGATAGTCCAAAAAAAGTGGCTTTATCTAAAGAACAAAGATAGGTAACGTGGAATTGTGGATCAATATAAAAGTGAGTTTAAGTTGTTTAGGATGTTGGATAGGGATATTGCGTATCATAATTTTATTAATCTGAGGTAAGGGTAATCTTTATAACAAGTGAAGGAATGAAGGTTAAGGATTGTGGAATTTGGAATGAGCTAAGTGTGTATAAGGAGTGGTTGCAAGTACATTATTTTAGCAATAAATGTTAATTTATATGTCTATGCTTAGTTCCTTTAAGTCATATTTATCCAATTAAAATATATTTTTCAGTTGTATTTGAAGTTTCTCAAAAAACTTGTCAATTTTTTTGCCACATATGTAGATCCCATATAGTCTTGATGTGAGTAGTAGTTTGAAACAAAAAACTCACAATGACACAATTTATACAAAATAGTCATAATGATTTTTTTCATTAGTCTTGATTTCACCAATATTAATGAGTAGAGGCCTTAAGCACTTGAGTTGAGCGATGAGGTCCTCAATGTGAGGATAAATTTCAAGACTATGAGAAATGATATTATTTTATAGTTATCATGCCCACAATTTATTGTGTTTTTCAAAAAAATTGTCCAAGGTAGTCCAGACTTCACAAGGTTCCATTAGGCTCTAAAAATGAAACTTCAATTCAAGGAATACTGACTGACCAAATATGCCTCTAGCTTCGTCAGAATAATTTTTCATTTTTTCCTTTTGAAAAGATCAAAAGGTGTGGATTTTTCATCCATTGCAATGTGAGAGAGTCCCTTGCTAAGGATCACATAAGTAATGTATCATTTCCAAATAAAATAGTTCTAACTTGAGAGGGTTATTATTTTTTATGGCATTGTTAGCATATAAACTTGATTATAAATAAAAATAGCCCAAAAAATTTTTAGTTTGCAGAAAAATTCTAAAAAAATGTTTCAAAAAACATAGGTTAGAATTATCATATCATCATTATTTTAAAATCAAAATCATATTTTCAACCTATGGGCAAAAAAATTGAAAAAGTGCTTTGGGAACTTCAAGTGACACATTTTTTTATGTAAAAATTTTCTAATAATTTGAAATAACCATCAAAATGATCTTCTTAATAATAAAATCATAAAATGGAAACTACACAAGCATTTCCATTTGAATAAAAAATATTTTTTTGTGGGCCATAGGGAAACTACACTATTGTGATTTTATTATTGTATTATTCATTTTTTGTTGACTGGGAGGTGTCCTCGTGTCTATCCTAGTGACTGCATCCCTCCTTGCCTCGAACATACTTTTTACTACTGCATGGCTTCTAAGCGGCTGTGTGAATTCCAAGAAGATTAGTCTCATATATCTCGACTCTTCTCCCCAAAAATTGGTATCAAAAAGTAAGTCCGAAGCAAGGAGGGATGCAGTCACTGGGATAGATGCATGGACATCTCCTGATCAATAATAATAATAATAATAATAATAATAATAATAATAATAATAATAATAATAATAATAATAATAATAATAATAATAATAATAAAATCACAATAGTGTAGTTTCCCTATGGCCCACAAAAAAAAAATATTTTATTCAAAAGGAAATGCTTGTCTATTGCCTTACTACAAGGATAAAACAAAATTTTAAAAAAATCATTTCTTCCAAAAAAAATGACCTTTGATTTTCCCTTCCACTACATTTTTTTGAAAAATAGAACCCCAAATAGGGGTACTAAAACTAAATCTAGACAAGGAATACTATAGTTGAAGTTGAATAAAGATCATTGCAACAATGCAAATCTATCAAATATAACTAGAGTTGTTTTTGGATATACTATGATGATGTGTGTTTGATACATAGGATATTTGATATATGAATCCAAAATTTTAAATAGTGAAAATTCCCAAAGGGAACTAGCTATGGGGGTTTCAATTATCACATATCATCACTATCCTATCTATGAGGTATGTGGAGTAAATTCTCTACCCTGACCACTTACCTGTGCACCATAGATTCAAACAATTGAAAGACTTACTATTGGCAAAAATAAAAATCATGAGAAATTCTTACATACAGTGAGGTACATGAAAGTTAAGATCTGTATATAGTGTTGTCTGATGGCTTGAGGATTAGGGTAGTACCCATCACACCAAAAATCAAGTAAAACTAATAAATACTTTGCCCAAGTTAACAATTCGTATAAATTTTAA
Source organism: Torreya grandis (assembly GCA_037957365.1). Classification (NCBI taxonomy): domain Eukaryota; kingdom Viridiplantae; phylum Streptophyta; class Pinopsida; order Cupressales; family Taxaceae; genus Torreya; species Torreya grandis. Next base: position 1,663,941 of record JARHVA010001651.1, read on the forward strand.
AATTATTGGCACACAATTTTAACATAGGTGATTTATATTAAATAAAGTTTCTTTAACCCTTAGCACCACATTTTTCACCAATTTCTTATCAACCAAGATCCCACGAGGGCAAGATGAGAACATAATATTGGTTATTTGTAACAAACCACTAAATCTAGGCTTGAAATCTGAATTCCAAAAAAATAAATTGTAGATTTAAAAAATTGGAAAGAATGTTGAATATACCAAAAAAAAACTAAAAAATCACATATTCAATCTTTAAACCTAAATGTAGAACAAGATTAACCTTTTATGGCTATGATACCATATTAAATTATTTGGATAAATTTAGAATTATGTTAGCTACTATAAGATAAACACCCACAATACATACAAATGTATGAAAAAAAAATGTAGCACAGATGCATTCAAGTAACATATCTATCTCTTTTGATTAAGAACACTGACCTAATTTTTCTAGTGTAACATTTACTCTCATCCACAATATTCTTTGCCCACTAGCCTTCTATGTTCAAATATAGATAAGAGGGGAGGCTATAGTTAGGATAGGGTTTTGGTGAGTAGTTATAAATAGAATAAGAAAATCTAATATTAGTAAAATTAAATTAAGTATTTATTTAATTCATAATATTCTCTAATAATAGGTTGTATATGATTATGCACCAATTTGTGTCTAACCATGAATTACCAAAAAATAATACAAATACATTTAAAAATCATAAAATAGTGTATGAGTAATTAAATACTCTAATAATATTTCCCAAGCATACAAAAATCACAAACTTTGTAGGGTTGCTTTATCAAAAACATTGCTTTCATCATATTGTTCTTATAAAACAAATTTAAACCAATGAAATTCAAAATTCCAAATCTTAAATGCCACATCCAATACTAATCGTATATGATAGTTTTATATGTTATAATTCATTTTGTATCCTTAATTGAAAATTCCTATTTTTTATCATAATGAATTTCGAAATCAGCTTATAACTCCCATTTCTTTCTATAATTACACATGCTCCATTCTCAAAATAAACTTATATAACCTTTTTATACCAATTGCCCAATGTTAATTAGATTATGCTTTAAACCAAGAACGTAAATCACATTAAGGATATGATTCTTCTCCCCTTACTCATTCTTAATAGAAATGATCCATTTCCCATAATAAAAAAAATTGTTATTATTCCCCAACTTCACTTGAAATTTAATATACTTGTCAATGTTTGAAAACACCTCCTTGTTACCTCTCATATGATTACTACAACCACTATCCAAAAACCAAACTTCCTTTATATTTTCCTCAAATTCATTACAAGTGATAGATAAGGAACCAAAATCTTCATTCTCATATTCATTTTCCTTTGAAATAATTACACTATACATATTCATATTAATTTTTTTCTTTTTACGCCCATTTGCATAATGACCAAATTTATTTTAATAGTGATAGTGGACACTAAACATGATATTTTTCATATGTTTCACCTCCATCTTCATGATTGTGTATGCTCCCTATACCTCTTCATTTTGTAAATAAATTAAAATTTTATCTTCCTCCTTCGCTCTAGAAAACCCTTTAGCTCTAACTTCATTGTTTCCTCTTGATGATTCTCCATGATGCTCTGCTCTTTTTATTTTTTATTTAAATTATACTTGTGATTTGATTGAATGGTCAAGTGATGTACTAGACTTGTTATCAATACTTTTCTCATGTGTTTATAAAAAACCAACTCATCAATAGATAACTAATACAAATCCTTTTTATTCTTCAATAACAACTACTATAAAGTTAAATCTTGCAAGTAGACTTCTTAAAATCTTCTCCAAAACTCTCTAATATTCTAACATCTCTCCAATGAGACCTTACTTGATTAACAACACCCATTTCACAAGTGAAAAATACTTCTACAAACTCAGAATCCATTATTTGTAAATTCTCAAAGTCTTCTCAAAATTTATAATTTTTCTAGATTAACTTTACCTTTACCTTAATATCTAGTCTCCAAGATATCCCATGCTTACTCGAACCTTATTTTTGTTGCAACTCTTGGAAATATTAGTTCATCCATTCCTTGTTATATAGAGAACATGGATTTTGCATCTTTATTTTTATTTTACTTAAGAAAATCCTTCTCTACTTGTGTCAAAGAATTATATGTTTTATGTTATGTTGGTTCAGGGAAATCATTCTCTACTGAACCCTATACATCTAGTGAACAAAACATAGTCTTCATCTTAATTTTCTAACAATAATAGTTATTTCCATTGAGAAAAAGAACTTGAGGTTGAGTGCGGCTTCTACTCACACCAACCATGGGGAATCAACTAAAATAAATTCATAATGTTACTCAAAAATAAAATTTGGAAAATTAGATGTTGTTCTCTATACTTCTATCTTCTATATTTTTTAATAAAACAATGTTGTGTCTTATCATAAAAGAATGCATTGTTTGAAAATAGAGATGCACATACGTAAAACAAATAACTATTATTATTTATATATAAATACACTTAACCATTGCTTACACATACAAAATAAATTAGAACTAGATTGCTTGTTAGTGTATACAATGTTTTTATTCCAAATATACAACAGTTTCACCTTGCTTTGTTCCTCTTATGTATATTTTTCCCTCCATTTATAGCCCAATCTTAAAAAAATACGTAAATATAAGTATTCATATCCAACATACTCTATAATGTTCCATTTTATAATTTTAAATATAAGATTATATAGAATATGTTGTTTCTAGACTAAGCTAATTGCAATTTATGGATTTCTAAATTATTAAACTATTTTTATAAGGAGAAGAAGAAGACATTAAATGTCTTGTATGGAGTAAGAAGGTTGCTTTTCAATCAGTATTTGGTAAAGGCAATGCGAAGGTTTCAAATAACTCTAGACCATATCTTATTTCTGGGCATTTTATTGCGATGATCTTTAATTGGGCATGTCAAATCTTTGAATATATGAGTTACATGATTGACCTTGTTAGACATATTAATTGATTTAGTAAGATATGAAAAAGAATCATCAAAATGCCAATCAAAATTGATGTTACAATGTAAAATCTATATAAATATTGACTTACAAAAATACACTTATAAAACACATTTTGAATTTGGAAACTAAAATGCTAAGACCTTATGTGATGGTGTTAAACATATATGTTGAATCTGATAAGTAGTGCAATTAGCAACTACCTAACTATAATAGATTGCATAATTATAATAGACCAATGTAAACTTAAAAAATATAAATTGAACGTTAAAAATTAGTTGGCACCATACATATAAACTAAATATTGAATAAGTTACACTTATATCGATACCCAAAAGTCATAAAATATCGATACCAAAAAGTCATAAAATATCGATACCAAAAGTCATAAAATAGCTTGATAAGAGTATTGATAGTCAAAAAGTCATAAAATAGCCTATTTTCAATAGGCACAAACTATGAAGATAAGAGTATTGATAGTCATAAGAAAATACATTGATACAATAACCAAAATAATGAAAGCTTGATGTCTTTAAAAAGTACTAAAGCCACAACAGGGCTCTTGTAGGAAGAGGCGAAAGAAAGCATATAGATCACAAAGAATAATTGGGAAAATGCAATTAAGAACTTTGAATCATACTTTGTCCATGAGGAAGAGCTGTCGCCATTGATTACTTTAAAAGCCATGGGAGATGATCAGTGAAAAGCCAGTGGAGATGGTCAGTTTCGCAATGAAGGCGAAATTGTTGAAACAATTGAATGCCTTGCATTGACACATCTTGAATCTTCAGTGTCTCTTCTAATTTGAACCACCTATTTTGGGATGCACCTTCTTCGCCAATGCTTTCTTTGTGATTGTACAAGCATAAGATTGCTTTCATGGAAGGATCTTGTCCTCTTAATTTCAAAAAACTTTCTTGTTCTTGTATTGTACTACTTCCTTGTGATACCACACTTTGGTCTAAATATCTCAATTTAGGCACACAATTTTTAACAATTTCACTAAGTGGAGGCCCGCGCCAGCTTCTTTGTTTTCTATTTTTAGCCTGGTTAGTATTGAAGGATCAAAATAGAGCTTTAAAAATCAAGAAAACAAAAAACAAATATATTGCTACTGCAATTTCTTGAAAAAGAGATTTTATTGATCTTCTATTTTCCTTGCTTACAATGCTGCACCCAAGGTGTATTTATATATAATTTGAATCCAAAAATAACTGAAATTAAACTGATTGCGTAATTGATCCTTAACTAATCTTCTAACTGTTTAACTAACTGATTGTTAACTACTTGAACTAACTGATCTCTAACTGTCAGTTAACTGTTGTGCATGCATGCGTAGGAGGGAGGTGGAACAAGTAGTTAGGTTGTGGATGGAGAAATTATCTCCAATTCATCTTTAGTTTTCTAACACTCCCCCTTAATTTCTACCAATAACAACTTCAGCATTTACAATGCCTAAATTTTGTCTTAAATAATCAAAGGTCTCCTTTGCTAATGCCTTTGTAAATATATTTGCCAATTGATCTTCGGATCTACATAATTCTAGATGGATTTCTTCATTGTTCACTAACTCTCTAATAAAGTGAAATCTTGTATCAATGTGCTTGCTCCTCTTGTGAAAAACATAATTTTTTGATAATGCAATTGCTGATTTGTTGTCACAAAAGATTGGTGTTGACTCTTTTTGTGCTTGTAATAAACCTTTCAATATTCTTCTCATCCAAATTTCTTGACATGCTAATGATGTGGCTGCTACATACTCTGCTTCAGCTGATGAAAATGTCACTATAGGGTGCTTTTTGGATGCCCATGTGACCACACATGTGCCTAAAAGAAAGGCATGTCTAGAAGTACTCTTCTTATCATCAATGCTACCTGTAAAATCACTATCTATAAAACCAATCAAACTAAAATCATTAGTTGTGGAATATAAAATTCCATATTCTGTAGTTCCTACCACATATCTCAATATCCTTTTTCCAAGTTGCCAATGTGAGTCTTTCGATGACTCCATGAATCTTGAGATTAAACTGACCCCATACATGATATCTAGTCTAGTAGCTGTAAGATACATCAAACTACCAACTAGTCTTTTGAATGTTGTAGAATCAACATTAGACCCTTGGTCTTCTTTGCTAAGTTTGGTCCCTGTAGCAACTGGTGTAGGAGCTGGTTTACAATTCAGTATCTTAAATCTCCTTAACACATCCTTTGCATATTTAGTTTGACAAATAAAAATTCTTTTCTCTGATTGTACAACTTCTATACCCAAAAAGTACTTCATTAATCCCAAATCTGTCATTTCAAATTCTTTCTTCATTGCTGATTTAAAAGTGTCTACAAACAAATTTCTAGTAAAAATCAAATCATCAACATATAAACACACAATCAAAATCTGACCTTCTTTGTTGATTTTTGTGTACAAAGTAGGCTCACTATTGCTTCTGCTGAATCCATTATTTGTCATATATGAATCAATCCTGTTATACCATGCTCTTGGTGCTTGCTTGAGACCATAAAGAGCCTTCTTCAATCTGTAGACTTTTTCTTCAGGTCCTTGCACTTCATAATCTGGTGGCTATTTTACATACACATCTTCATCTAGTAAACCATTCAAGAAAGCTAATTTTACATCCATTTGATATACATACCAATTATTTTGAGTAGTTGTTGATAAAACCATTCTAACAATATCTAGTCTAGCAATTGGAGCAAATGTTTCATTATAATCAACTCCATGTCCTTGTGCAAAACCTTTTGCTACTAACCTTGCCTTGTGCTTTTCTACATTTCCATTTGCATCAAATTTAGTCTTATAAGCCGATTTGACTCCTATACAATCCTTACCTTCAAGTAACTTAGTTAGATCCTATGTTTGATTTCTTTCAATGGCATTCATCTCTTCATCCACTGCTTTTATCCAATGTTCCTCATTAACTGCTTCTTCATAATACATAGGATCATGAGTGAAAAGAGCAAAATTTGAAACCAAATCTAATTTCTCTTCTTCTTGATTATAAATTTTATTCAAGTTTCTCATTTTCTTACCTTTAATTCTTGATCTTAAAGTAGCAAGACTTGGATCTGATTCATCACTTACTTGTAAATTTGGAGTGGGGTGACATGCATGACTAGATGATTCACCTTGTTCAAACCTCCTAGGTGTTCTTATTGGAGTGCTTGCTCTTGCTTGTGGAGAGAATTGATCTCCTTGAAAATTTTGTTCTCCATATTCTTCTTCAATTTGTGGAATTGGTGCTCCAATTGTGATGGTGCTACCATCCCATGCTTCTTCTTCCTTAAATTCAACATCTCTGCTAATAATCACTTGCTTTGAAATAGGGTTATATAACTTATAAGACTTTGATTCTTCACTATAGCCAATAAAAATGTATTTCTCACCTCTATCATCAAGCTTTCTTCTTAATTTAGATGGTATAAGAGAATATGCAACACAACCAAAAATTCTGAAATGATGTACACTATATTTCTTACTACTCCACACTTCTTGTGAAATTTGGTCTCTGACACTCTTTGTTGGGCTTCTATTTAGAATATACACTGCACATGCTACTGCTTCTGCCCAATATTCATTTGACAAGTGTTTGGCTTTCAACATGCTTCTTGCCATCTCCATGATTGTTCTATTCTTTCTTTCTGCTACACCATTCTGATGTGGTGTGCACCTTGTAGTCAATTGCCTTTTGATGCCATGATATCTGCAAAAATATTGAAATTCATTAGACATATATTCACCTCCTCTATCTGATCTAAGTACCTTGATATAATGGCCACTTTGCTTGTCAACCATTGCCTTGAATTCTTTAAACTTTTCAAAGGCTTCAGACTTATTTTTGAGAAAGTATATCCATGTCTTTCTGCTAAAGTCATCAATGAAGGTTAGAAAATAAGTACTACCTCCAAATGATGGAGTTTACATTGGTCCACATAAATCACTATGGACTAACTCCAATATTACCTTTGCTCTATATGAGGCTCCTATTGGAAAGCTCTCTCTATGTTGTTTTGCCAGAATACAACTATCACATGAACTTTCTGGCTGTTTTATTGGTGGTAATCCCTTCACCATATTTTTCTTCTGTAACAAATTTAAACCTCCAAAATGTAAATGGCTATACCTTAAGTGCCATAACCATGATTGATCTAGATGCATAGTTTTGAAGTGGTCTTCCTCTTCTCCTTGGATGCAATGAATTTGAAGAGGGAACATCTGATTCTTGGTCATCTCCACCTTTCCTATCAACCTGTCACTTTGAAACTTGTCCAGTATTGTGAAAACATTATCCATAAAAGATACTATGTAGCCTTTCTGTACTAACTGTCCAATACTCATAAGATTATGCTTTAGTCCAGGTACAAAATAAACATCAGGTATAAACCTTATTTCACCATTCTTTGCCAAAATATTTATTACACCTTTACCCATTACATCCACTTTGATATCATTTCCTAATTTCACTTCTGATTTTACATAATCATCAAGACTAGCAAAAAATTCTTTATTCCCTGTCATATGATTACTACATCCACTATCTAAGAACCAAATATCTCTAGCTTTTTCTTGAGTAACATTACAAGTAAGAAATAATCTTCCAGGATTAGAACTAGATTCACCTGGATTAAAACTAGATTCACCTGTGTAATTAGCATTCTGCTTGTACACATATCCTTGTTTATTTCTGCAGTCACTTGCATAATGTCCATATTTTTTGCAATAATAACATTGAATATTAGATTTATCAAACCTCTATGAACTGTGCTAGAAGTGATTATTGCCACGTCCTCTACTGCTGTAGTTTTGATTACTGTGTTCACCTTGATCTGGATTGTTCCTTCCACTTATGCCTCTGCCTCTTCCTCTGAAGTTTGACCTTCCTCTTCCTCTGCCAAATGATACCTATGACTTGAAAGCATTCTCAAGAGAAGTGTAGTTATTCCTATTCATTCTGGATTCATGTGTTAACAAAGAACCCATTAATTCATCTACTGATAACTGTTTTTGTTTCAAATCCTTGGTTTCCTCAATAGCTACAACTATTGCACCAAATTTACTTGGTAAACTCTTAAGTATTTTTTCTATAATCTTCTGATCTGTGATTGTTTCTCCATTAGATCTAATTTGATTCACTATATTCAACACTTGACCCATAAACTGGTCTATAGATTCTGATTCATTCATTTGCAAATTTTCAAAACTTCACTTAAGAGATTGCAATTTAGCAATTTTTACCTTTGTATTACCTTTATAGGTAGTCTCCAAGATTTTCCATGCCTCTCTAGATCTCGTTTTTGCTACAACTTTGGAAAAAAATGATTCATCCAATGCCTGTTGGATTAGAAGTAAGGCTTTTGCATCTTTTTTCCTATTCTCTTTAAGCTCTTCCTTTTGTGCTCTAGTTAATGCCAGATGGGCTGTCTCGTCCTACGGTTCTACAAAACCACTTTCTACCAAATCCCAAACTTCTTGTGAGCAAAACAATGTTTTCATCTTAATTGCCCAAAAATCGTAATTCTTACCATTAAAAATGGGAATTTGAGGCTGAGAGATACTGTTGTTCGCTGTCATGTCAATTGCTGAAGTGACTAAATTTTGGTTTGCTATTTCAGAACACAGTCGCCAACGTCGGTGGATCTGCCGAGGTCAGTTAGGTAAATATCGTTGATGTTGGTTGGTTGCCGATGTCGGTCAGAAACAGTACCGACATCGGTTGCGCACTCTTCCTTCACACGTTGGACTACGACTGCTGTGCTTCACTCTTGCGCTTTCCTGACTTTTGCTGCATGATTCTCTTTGTGCTTCTGCTGCGCAAATCCTTACCAGGCTTTGATACCAATTTGAAGGATTAAAACAGAGCTTTAAAAATCAAGAAAACAAAAAAAAAAAAACAGATTGCTACTGCAATTTCTTGAAAAAGAGATTTTATTGATCTTCTATTTTCCTTGCTTATAATGATGTGCCCAAGGCGTCTTTATATAGAATTTGAATCCAAAAATAACTGAAACTAAACTGATTGCTTAACTGATCCTTAACTAATCTCCTAACTGCTTAATTAACTGATTGTTAACTACTTGAACTAACTGATCTCTAACTATCAGTTAACCGTTGTGCATGCATGCGTAGGAGAGAGGTGGAACAAGCAGTTAAGTTGTGGATGGAGAAATTATCTCCAGTTCATCTTTAGTTTTCTAACAAGTATCACTTTTAACTGTGTATTTCTGCCATTCCTGTGTAAATGAAAAATTTAGTTGTTAAATTTAGCTTTCAAGTATCAATCAATCTACAAGAGAATTTCCTACTATTATTCTTCTTACCTTGATTACAAGGTTCATCTCGTGTTTCCATTGCCAACAAACAAATATCCAAGCAACCAATTCCGCCTTCCATGTTGGTAAGCTGTATACTTTCCCTCTTCTGGATAGAACATAGCATGCAAATTTGTAGTAGCTCAAAAAGCGATTTCACTCTCGGGGAAACTTCTGGCTTCCTGAAGCAAATTTCGTCAACCGATGACGTTGGCTTCTTCTGTGGTAAAGTTTGGCAATAGTAGTTCTCTGATTAACCGTACACCTTCTAAAGATTTCAATGAATGCAGATTTCCGTCATTTGATTGACCCGGTTCACTGGAAATGCTGCAAGCAAGGGCATAAGGACATCCGAGAAGGCAACCAAACCAGTCAACTGCTATTTTAATTATACCTGTTCAATACCAATCTACTCATTAATTTACTTCTCAAAATAAATCACCGTGAAAACATCATACTCCCAAATTCCAGTGTTTAAGTAAAGGATGTCGTTACCTACCTTTACAACCTGGTTGCAGTTGATGGGAAGATTCTGTATCTAGAATTGCACAGTGGCGCCTTTCAGCATCGTTTTCCTCAAGATCTATATTTATAGCAACGGAGCAATGTATATCAATATAATATTAATTTAACATAAAACAGTTTTGTTAGAATTAATTTATATATCAATATAAAATTTATTCAGGGGATGTTCCCACTATGACCACTATATTTACTACCGATTTGCGTATATTCATGGTCTGCTAAGAGTCTGTCATTTGATGGACATGGCTGTCTCAGTTCCCTTGGATTGTTGCAAGCGAATTCCCAAAGGAAGCCAAACCAGTCAACTGCCTTTTTAATAATACCTGTTCAGTAGCAATATTAATAGAGGTCAACAGTTGGAAACATTATACTTCAATGTTTAAATAAAAACGATCGTTGCTTACCTTTGCACCTTCGTTGCCGATCATAAGAAGGTTCTTCTATATCCAGCACATCCTCTTCTTCTGGTATATATATATAGGTATATATATATATATATATATATTGGTTAGAATCAACTTATATAATAGTATAAAATGTATTCAGGAGTTTTCCTACTATTACCATAATATGTACTACTGGTATGTATTTCTCCGTGTTCAACTTCAAAAGAAAACTCATCTGGGATTTTATGCCCAATGCGGTATTCCAGAAAGCTGTGTGTTTCTTGCTCTGTAGGATCTGGCAAGCTCAAAGGGATTTGAATTATTTTGCATATGAACTTTTCAGCTAGATCTTTATCATCTGTATCTTGAAAATTTCTTTTAATTGCTCTTTCAATCATTTTTTTATCCGTCCCCAAGATTACATTGATTTTGCATTCAGCTAAAACCAGATTTATGGCTGATAACACCTGTATTACAAAGAAAAAACTTAGTTTGATTCTTAAAAAAATATATTATGAAAAATAAAACTATTGAATCGGACAAATTTTCCAATTTTATACCTGTAATATGACCTTTTCTTCACACCTGTCTAAGTCATCCACAAAGATTATTATTCGGATTTGATCTGCAGAAGCTGGCATGAATTTAGGAATACTTGTATTTTCAACATTGTCAGTATACAAACCAAACCAATTCCAGCACCATTGACCTAAAATAAAAGAGAAAAACCAAAGTGGTTTTTTTCCAAGTTCTTTTTTGACGAAATTGATGTCAGCAATAACTTCCTCTTGATAACCAAGGTGGCTTGTATGCTCTGGTGAGCTGATATACCCCATCATTTGTGTGCTCACAGGTTTCACCACAGAAATAATTGATCTTAATACAACCCACACAATGGCTATTATAGTAAAAGGTATGGACCCATATTGTAAACCTTTGAATTTTGTTTGCTTTAATAACATCCAGACTATCCAAGCAACCCATCCGGCAAGAAATATGCTAAGGAGACAAGGTAAAAATACTTGTAACCAGATCTTCACACTGTGTTTTCCCCAAGTATATGTCCAGCATGTACTCAGCCATTGAGCTCTGGTCATTGCATTTTCAATTTCTTTTGTAATTGCAACTCCTAGCCCCGCCCAAGCTTCATGTCGGTCACTGTAATGCCATGCATTGTATCGAATTGTCAAAATTCGAGGGACTTCTCTGAATGCATGCTCTTCCTCTTCTTGTTGTGATGCCGAACTTTGAGTGTTTGATTGTAACTGAGAAGCAGCAAAAAGAACAATGCGAATTAATTCATATCTTATTGAGAACTTATTTGAATTAATTCATACAATATTATTAAGAAATTAATGAATAAATTTTATAAGTTGCGAAGCCAGAGTTACCATCTGGTTATTATTCATGCAGGCCAGTGACTTATAAACAGCATGATATTGAGGTTGATACTTGTCGAGAATATTGACAAGCGGGTTCTGTTCCAAATAATGTAATTATTGTTTATAAGAAAATGCAAATAGGACAAGTATGAACAAAAAAATACGTTGCAAATAGAAAAAGTATGTACCTCTTTTTCGGATTTATCTTTTGATCGGGCTAATAATTTGTCCACCCCTCTTTTGATTTGTTGATAGATTTTCTTACCTCGTGCACTAAGAAACATCTTTTTAGCTCCAGCAAAATCTTCAAATGAAAGCAGATTTGGAAATGCTAACTGAGCTGCTGTAATGAGTAGTATCTTTTCGGTCTACATAAACGCAATTGTAGGATTTGTTTCTGATTTCTTCAACGGTTGCCAAACGGTACCCGTTGGGCATTAATCCTCCTTCAAAGATAAATATCTTCTTGAACTTGAACCTCACTTTAGGCTCCTCTTCCATACCTTTCAATTAATCGTTTGAAAGCCAAACACACTAAGGCTTTTAACGCAATATTAATATTTCAATTTGAATCTCAAACTAAAAAACACAAAACACAATGAAATAAGAGAATAGAAGAACAATAATGTCTCCACCACTGATTCATATCTTCACATGAAAACCACATATTTATCAGCGTGGTAAAGAGAGTTTATTTTCAAAATATATTAAATTAAGATTAAAATATATTACACTTTATTTTCACTGATGAGAAAGCTTCGTTATAAAAACACTATTTTAGATTAAATACCATTTAACAAAATTTGAAATGACATAAAGCATGGCATTATTTACACAATTCATGGTTTCTTCACTCATTTAAGAAACACATTTTATTTCTACATCAACTTTAATTTCTATCGTTTGATTATTCTAATTCCTGACAGAAATAAAGAGCAGAAATAAAATAACAGACAAAAATCAGATTGCTACAGCAATTCTGGAAAACAAGAATTTTATTCACTTTCTTGATTCTTGCATATCTTCTTGATCTTGTGCAATTACAAAGCTATGCCCATGGGTCTCTTAAATAGATTTGTAAACAAACAATAATTAGAAAAGCAAACTGAAGACTAATTTTAGTCTTTACATGCAAACTGAAACTGAACTGCTTCTCTAATTGCTTGAACTAACTGTTTGTCTAACTGTTGTGCATGCATGAGAAGGAAGTGGAACTGGTTGTAGGAATGCTTGCCGTTGCGCCAAAAGGTCGACCTATTAACGCCCGATACAAACCCCAGATAAGTACCCACGGGAGGCTGTTAGTCCATGTCACGAATCCCTGAGGGGGACGCTGGCGATTAGTCCAACAATCCCCCCCTCAGCGTCACCTGAGGGGATTCGAACCCGTGACCACCGCTCTGATACCAATTGTAGGAATGCTTGCCGTTGCGCCAAAAGGTCGACCTATTAACGCCCGATACAAACCCCAGATAAGTACCCACGGGAGGCTGTTAGTCCATGTCACGAATCCCTGAGGGGGACGCTGGCGATTAGTCCAACACTGGTAGTTTAGGAGAAATTAACTCCAATTGACTTCAGTTTCTAACACTCCCCCTTAATTTCTACCACAAACTACTTCAGCGTTTACAATGCCTAAATGATTTACCATTCTTGCCACAACTGCTTTGCTAGTGGTTGCCAATCATGCGGAATACACCGCCTTGAAAAATACATTGCCTTATATGTGGAATACACCACCTTGAAAAATACATCACTTTATATGTGGAATACACCACCTTGCAAAATACATCGCCTTATATGTGGATTACACCACCTTGCGAAATATATCGCCTTATATGCGGAATACACCACCTTACGAAATACATCGCCTTATATGTGGAATACACCACCTTGAAGTAGCCTAGATTGAGGCTACGAACAAATACAATTGCTCAATGAGCGTTCACTCAACATTTAAGACTGAGGAGTAGCCTGTCAAAAGGCTATCAACAGACATGCTTATGTCCAACACTGCAAGCTTCCTGCTTGCTTACCTTTCTTTCACCTGATGCTTAATTGTTCAAGTTTCCTCCAAGGACTTTGCTGGGTTCTTTCCACGTTGGTCTAGATTTGCCAACGATCAGCTTAATCTTCAGACACTTTGACAACTTCACTCGATGTTCAACACACACACTTTCACAGCTTCACTTGTTGTGTAACACAAGCTCTATGGAGCTCATCTTTTCAAACACATGCCTTCTCTCGACAACAGGGGACCTTTATCGGGCTGACTTTATAGCGAGGCCAATGCAGAGTATACGCATCTATGTCTAAAATAATAAAAAATCTAACAATGGCACCCTGCGTTAAGTCCGACCACCACAATCAAAAAATTAAAAAATAGACCTCTTCTCACCTTGCGCTGTACTGGCTACTATGTTTGCACGATTTTCTTATTTTTGGCTTCGCTCCTTTTGATACGCTCCTCTGAGCTATCGTCTCCTAGGCAATTGGCTGCTGCTCACCTTTCTTTTAGTTTCTAGCGCTTCTGCACTCTCACCCGTAGTCTTTGCTTGGCTCAGCTGTGCTCTAGGTGGCTTCTGCTAGCTACGCTCTTTTCTAATGACTTTGCTACTGTTGTAGCTTGAACTTCAATCTCTTCTGCCAACACTCAGTTGGCTGCTCCATCGCACTGCGCCGTCCCAGGCACGTCCCTCTTGCGCTTCACTCCTATGCTCTATCTTCACGCTTTCTTCTTATTATAAAAACAAAATAATTTAGAGATGCTATGATACCAATTTGATATAAATAAAGAGCAAAAATAAAATAACAGATAAAAACTAGATTGCTACAGCAATTCTGGAAAACAAAAAAATTATTCACTTTCTTGATTCTTGCAGATCTTCTTGATCTTGTGCAATTACAAAGCTATGCCCATGGGTCTCTTAAATAGACTTGTAAACAAAAAATAATTAGAAAAGAAAATTGAAGACTAATTTTAGTCTTTACATGCAAATTGAAACTGAACTGCTTCTCTAACTGCTTGAACTAACTGTTTGTCTAACTGCTGTGCATGCATGAGAAGGAAGTGGAACTGGTAGTTTTGGAGAAATTAACTCCAGTTGACTTCAGTTTCTAACAATTCCTAACACATTGAATGAAAGTTAAAAGAATAAACAAAAAAATTCTCCAGAATGTAAATAATTTGTATCAGTTTTATTTTATTAAAGTTCAGGGTTTCCTCCTCCATGAAGAGAAAATCAATAAAGAGCTTCCCTATTAATCTCTGACGCTTTCAAAAGTTGTAGTGAAAAAATAAAATTAAAAGAGAAAATCAATAAAAAACTTTCCTATTATTCTCTCTGCTTTCAAAAAATGTAGTGAAAGAATAATATTAAAAAAAAAAATCTTTTAAGTATTAAGATTTTGTATCAAACATTAATTTATATTATATAATATATTTTTTTTCAAAAATTGCTCTGGTCATGCTTTTCATATTCTTAACAAAGCAGCAAAGAATAAAGAGTATGAATCATTTACTTTGTTTAATCTTTGCATTGTACGTGACACCAACCGACACACTCCATTTATCCCTAGAGTTATATTCATTATAAATCCATTATAAAAGGATAGATTTGTGTACACATAAAAATAGTTGTAATGTATTTATTAGTTGTTAATTATTATGATTGTAGGTAGGGGTTAAATTCTACGGTCACCCTTACCCGTCAAGAATTTTTTTTGTGACGGTTTTCAAACTAATGTCACCTTGCATGTGACCTTCATTTTTTATTTTTGACTTTCATAATTTTGTATTGAAATCAGCGAAAGTTTGTTTTTATTCCCTGTATTGCAGAGAAAGAACATTCACTATGACTACACACATTACCTTGAGGATGCTCTATCATTGAAAGGGCTCGTGTTCCTATTTTCAATGTGAAATTGGTCTAATGGAGTTTTAATAATGTATAGGAATAAAATGAATCTTTTCTATTAAAATAGGAGCCTTAAAATTTCAAAACAAATAATTCCCTAAACTAGTGGGGGCTGAAAATTTCCTTCAATAATTTAAGATTTTTTTTCAATAATTTAAGAAAGTTTTTTATAGGTTAGTACGAATGATTTTTTTTAAAGATTTTATAACTGGTAAAAATATAAATCACTTGTTTACATATAATTCTCAAAATATCTTTTAAAATTTCTCAACATAAAACATAAATAAAAATCCATGAAATTTCTATGCTAAAAAAGCTACTAAATTTCTTAACAACACGAGGTGAAAAACATAGAGCATTAAATTAAACTTACTCCACCCATAACAAAATAATCTATTGAGTTTAGTATAGAGTACCTAAATTTTGACTGGAGAAAGCATTATTAAAAAGTAATCTAAACAAAAGCTCGAGTGTTCATTGGCTCATATGAAATACAATACCATTATAAATATGTCCATAGAGAATATTCTAAAATATTTTAAATCCTTCTTTATTTGACAGCTTTCCAAATTGCATAAACCCTGTTCCAATCTACCATTGATATATCAAGCCCTGTCAATGACACTCGCATCAACGCATCCAATGTATCTAATGAGAATTTTGTTCATATATTTTTTTATTATATTTTGTCTTGAAAATCCTCTCTCACATGCTATTGTACTTGCTAGAATGGTAAGTATTGCTTGCCATAGTTTTGTCATATTTGGAAACCCTGTATGTGAATCTATAGCACAAAAAACCCTCCAAGCTTCCTTCATACGGAATCCTTCACAACTAAAGTGAAGAGTATCAAAAAAATTATACAACTCTTTTAAACAACCTTCAAAATCAAATAAAGGCTTTTCTTCCTCACACAAAGTATGTTGTAAGTGTTCAAAAATTTTGAGTAGCCACTACTTTGAATTTTCTTCTCTAGTATGTGCATCCTCTGAATAATGACAAGGGTTGAACAACTTTATGGAATTGAAAAATGAAAGATCTAGGAATCTTTCATTTAAACAATCTACAAGCTTTTGAACATATTTTTTAGTAATATTTTTGCATCTCTCTAGTGACCCATCAATGCAAGGCTTCATTCTCTGTTTTGATACATCAACATAATCATCACGCACATTTGGAATTGCCACAAATTGTAATTCATGCCTATGAATGTGTCCATCTTGATCAATAATATCTAAATAACCATATTTAGAGCTCTCTAAAAATTTAGACAAATAAATTGTACCATTTGCAAAAGTGTCAGACCTTAGAAACCACCTACTTAAAGTCTGTATAGTAGAATCTATGGATGTCCCTAAAGTTGTAACATCCACATTCTCATCTTGAAATTTTGTATTCAACTTGTTTAGTTCACCTAATACATCTGCAAGCATATGTAAGAAAAATTGCACTGAGAAGATCCTAGCCTTGTCATACCATGAGTCTCTTTTCTCACTTTTCCACAAAGTCAACAATGGAGGCATCAACACAATAAGCCTTTCAATAACTTTCCTTCTTGAGAGCCATCTAACTCCATGAATTTGAAGAGCTTGAAGTGTTTCAAGTTGCATGAGTTCTTGAAGAGCAATAAGTTCATTATGTCTTTTAGTAGAATTTTGGACCCAAGAATATACCTCATTTACCAACTTTTCAACAAACATCAATTCAGGAAAAATTTTAGCAGCTTCTAATGCAGCTAAAGCCTCATGATGAGCAATTCAATGAATACATATAATATTATGTACATCTTTTTTTAAAAGAGTAACAAAACAATTTTCACTCCCCACCATTGATGAAGCACCATCTGGAGAAATTGCTATCAAACTTTTATTTGAAAGACCCCTTTCTTTCTTCAAAACACATATTGCATCATATATTCTTTTCCCTCTACCATCATACACATTTATGAGCTTTAAGAATTGTGAAATAGATGGCCCCAACCCTTTTGAGTCTAGAAAAGTAGCATAAACCACAAGGTGTTTCTCTAGGCTTCGATCTGTACTTTCATCTAGCATCAAAGAGAAGAATGGACTGTCTAACATTTTTGCACTTTGTCTCTCTTCAAGATAATTAGATATGGAAAAAAGAAAATCATTTGCAGCCATATGATTTGTATATGATTTATAGTCCCTATTTTTTTGGCATGTTTGGTGTTTCTAAGTGCATTTCAAGAGAGCAAAGGGACTCATATTTTGAAACGGGTAAGTCTTCTTGCACAACCCAATAAACTAATTTCATGGTTATGATGATTCTTTCTTTATTGGTGTCATCAATGCTTGCAATGTGTCTTGGAATTGATTTTGCTTTCCCTTCATTTCCACATATCCATTTTTCTTGTAAAATTTCATGGATGTTTGAATTTGCATGAGTAATTATTGCATCATGTTGCAAAGTAGTAAAACCAGTTCTAGTGCCCCATGGTCCTATAGACTTGTGTCTTTCACAATATATGAATTTCATGATTGTTTTCCCTTCATGCATTGTACACTTTAACCACTTAAATTTAACTTTACATTCATCTCTAAACACTCTATTTACTTTAGCCCTTTTATTGTTTTGTGTTGAAGCTTCGCCCTCTTCAAATTCTTCATCATAGTTGTCATCACACCCCAATATATTTAAGTCTTCATTTAAATCAAAATTCTGATCATCTTGTGATGAAGCTTTCGATGTTCTAGACCATGCAAAAAACTTTTTGATCGAAGATTGGTTCTTTTTGTTTTGAGACATTTTATTATAGTTATTCGTACCTATATAAACCAAATAATAAAAAATAATTAAAAATAAAAATTTAAATGTTCATGTAACTATATAAACTTCATATATTATTAACATAAATTATTACAAATAAACTTTTATAAATTAAAAAATGATAATTAATATAAGTTGATAATTTAATGGTTTTTTTTTTATGAAACATAAAAGAACAGCTTGACTTAAGAATTGAGTCATAAAAGAAAGATTAAAAGATAAAAAACTAAACACAAATGAGTACTAATTGATTTAAATTTTAATAAATACATTCCTGTAAATAAGAAATGACCAAGCCTCAATAAGCTCACTGCTCCAGCAACAACCACAAGTCACATTTCAATCGTGGGAACTGGGAAATCTCCACCAGCTAGGAGAGATTTCTAATTGTAATATCAAATTTCAATCAGCTTCCAAATAAAGATGAGATCATTAAGTTGTTAAAATTGGGTTGGAATCTTATTACTATGGTTTCTTCACCTGATGTAATGGCAAAATGGTCACAGGTTCGCAAGTCACAGTCACATGCACTTTAACTTGGACCACTCCGTCCCAGACACCTGAGTCCCGAATCCCAACTATAGATTGAATTTGTGGACTTTCAGACTGTCTCTCCTTCCTCAAATAATACTTCTTTTTCATAAACATCTTAAAAATTAAACCCTTTAAGAAAATTTCATACCTCCTGGCTCCTTGGCGTATGCACTGTGATTTTTTTAACTTGGCGATGAGGTATTATTTACCCAGTGAAAGCATAGTCAATGTGATTTAACCTGGCAATGGCATTGCATAAAGACTGTGATTTAACAATATTCTTAAAAACAAAAACCCTTCACACGGCACATGAGGTGAATCGGCGATGGCATTGGCAATTTGGCAAGGTGTACCGTGTGATTCATGGATCACAATTCTGAAACACAATTTGCACTGTGGACCTGTGGTGAATCAGTGATTTTTGACAGGGGACTGGGGACGGGGAGGATAGCATATTAATGAGATTGAGAAGTTCTCACTATTCATGATTTCTTCATATCCTCCTAGCGGCGGTCCGTAGCTTGGAGAATTGAAATGAATTTAATGTGCACTGTAGTCTGCATTGAAGAAATGGAGCGTGACTCATAGGCTGTAGGTTGTAGGCTTGTAGCAGTCACTAGCAGGCAGAAGGGTCTAAGACCTTATAATATAAAACAGCGATTTTTAAAACTTAGACGTCATAATGACAGTCTTTAAGAAAATATCCCTGTCACTTGATATGTTTCAAAAAAAATTCCACCTATATTTTACGTTTAAAATGGTTAAAAACACTTAAACCGACGTCAAATTTAACCCCTGATTGTAGGTTGTTTTATTTATTTATGGATTATTGATTTTAATTGTAATTTATTAATTTGTTTGTTAAATTTTAGTGGGATTATTTCTCCTTTTCAATTTTTTTTTTTAATTTTAATTATTTTATATATATTAAATTTGATAGTCATTTTTTTCAATAATTTTTTTAATATTTATTTATTTAACATGTAAATGTTTATATGTGTATGTATGCACATAAAATTTTAATTTATATTTAGTATAGTTTTCTAAAAAAATGATTGAATTTTATAATTTAAAAATATAAATACGATCATACAATTGTTAAATTTAATTTCAATTATTAAAATTTTATTATTTTAATATAATAATTAATAAATTTTTTAATATAAAATGTAATTATATACATGATTTTCTAATATAAAATATAGGTTGTATATTCCAATCGATTATCTTTTTGTTTTAGCTATCGTTATATATTATTATTTACTTGATAAAAGTTATTTTGATATTTTACAAAAATGAAATACACGTAAATATGAGGACACAATACATTATTTTCTTTGGCATATATCTCTTTTTCTAAATTAGATTTTGTACATGCAAAGCTATAAAGCAAGGCATATGAGCAGCGAATTATGACAAAACAAAACATGCACATTGTAAAGTAAGGTAGATAGGCACAACCAACTGACCCAAAAACAACTTTTTTTTTAGTACTATAATAGCTAGCAGTTGCCCTCAAGGTGTAAGTTACACCAAAAGGAATGTAAGTTTCTATTTTGGTAGAGAGATGTTTTGTAAAATAAAAGCATGTAAATTGAGAGTCATACCTCACTTAAAACTCACGACTACTAACATTGTCTCACGTTTTGTGTATGAAATATTAAGCAATAATAACTTAATATTTTTTGGTGGAGGTGATGCTGGAAAATGAGGTTATGTGTTCTTTAATACGACAATGAACTGTACATCATAAAAAACATGAAAATGATGAAATGTTTGAAGGTAAACCAAAGAATGATGGTGAAGAAAAATGACGATACGACCTAAACAACTCTTCATATCTACAACAAAAACAATAAATATATACCAAGCATTAAACAAGGAAAAATTGTTCTAAATAAACAAAGAATTCATAAATAATAATAATAATAATAATAATAATAATAATAATAATAATAATAATAATAATATTATTATTATTATTATTATTATTATTATTATTATTATTATTATTATTATATTTATAATAATATACTAATATGTAATATATTATATATATATATATATATATATATATATATATATATATATATATATATATATATATATATATATAACTATGATATTAATATATAATATGATAATATAATAATATTTTATTAGTATTATATAATTATATACTATTAATTATATATATTATTATATTGTATAATATATTTTAATTATATTATATTTAAAAATAATAATAATTATAATATATTAAATAATGTAATATATTATAATATTATTCAATGTAATATATTATAATATTATAATATAATAATATATTTATATAATTATATTATAATAAAGGGAAACGGAAGACGGTCAAAACTGGGATGAAATTTGTGGGGGTGAAAAAAACTCAATCGTTTGATACTCTGATCATTCTATTTTCTCATATATTTATTTAAGTGATCATACAAGTATTTAAAAAAGGGGATATAAATGTTTCGTTTGGACGGGGAAGATTGAAGTCATTTTTACACTTGCAATCAAATAATCTTAACTTTGTTTTAAAATACACTTTAACAACCCACTCCCAATGCTCGCCTCCACCCAAAAAAGAATTAAAAAAATAAAATAAAATAAAATAAAAATGAAATGACATAAAGCTTCTTGACTCATTTAAATGGTACTATAGGGAAATGTGCACCATCGAATGCCTTTGGCATTTTATTTCTTTGTCGACATTAGTTTGTCTTTAATTTTTTTAATTCCTTGCACATTTTAAAATTAAAATTAAAAGAAAAAAGAAAAAATATCATTGTAGATTGTTAAGATTTTATTTCAACTTTTGTTTATTTCCATTCATGTTTTCTTTTTACGTGAAGAGAAAATTATTAAAGAATTTTTTTTATTAATAGTTATATTTTTTGTCATTTTATTATGGAATGTTTTAGTAAGATTATTATCAATGAAATAATAATTCACAAAAGGTTACATAATAAAGTAATCAGTTGATATTCATAGCTCAAATTATTTATTAAAGGTAAATATCAGCTTAAAACACTAAAGTTTAAGTATAGATGTTGGTAAAGTCACAACAACATAATAACAACAAAATTAAAAGAAGCATATAAAAGACTAAGCACTAGGTGTTGCACCAGAAAAAAGAGGTGAAGGATCATCCTTTGGTAGTAGAATTTTCCAAGATGAAAGATATATTGAGGGAGGATCCAAATCGACCTAACTATCTATGAGGTCTGGAGGAGCCACTAAAAATTAATGTTCAACCTAGCAAAAATAGTAGTGTCCAACCTAATAAGACACTACACCACAATATCAAAAGGGCCATGCCTAGATGGTGAACCTCAACAAGAAGGACCAACAGATTTCTCACATGGTGATAATAGACTCCATCCCCTTCATTGAGGGGTGTGTGGAGAACCAACTATGGTTACAATATCGACTTCTTCGATGTTTGGACGTTGTAGGTGGTGGGCCCTATGGTGGACAATCTGGGGGAATGTGGCTCATAGTACAAGGAACACTCCCTTAATGTTTGAGTAGATCCTAAAAATATCTTACCTCCATGGCCACCATCTCTACTTGGAATTGAATCTACATGTAGGTTGAAGATAATATAAAACCTTGTCATTAATAGAAAACCGACAAGATGATTCCTTATTATTAAATATAACATAATTTATAGTTTTTCATAATTGAAACATAATAACAAAGTAATGAATAAATTCCATATAAAAGCTATAAAAGCCAACTAATTAGCAGAATCCCCAAGGAGGGCTAGGTGCCATGAGAAAGGTTCAAAATGGTAGAGTTGAAAAAGACTATGTAGCCACTACCAAACATATTGATCTTTGGGGTAAGTCTAAAATTATGCTTGAAAGTTTTATGTTTGTGGCAGATCAAACACTTGGGTTGAGAAATTCTAAGGTGAGAAAGATGCTCCCCAAGTGAAAGGCCTTGATAGACTAGACACTAAAGGAAATGATTCAGTTTGGGTTCAAGCTTAGCCTTCCAAATTCAACTAAATTGGGCAAGCCACGTCTTGGGTAAGGAATTAAGGTTCCAACACTTATTGATATTGTTAAGTGCTGGTGAAAAGTAGCTCATCACTTGATAGAAGAGGTCTAGAGAATAATTTTTGAAATGAGTGGCACAATTACACCTCTAATATTTCCACCATAATACTGGAGGTTGCAGACCAAACTTCTGAAACATGACATTTGGTACTAACTCTTGAATGTAGAGAATAACCAGTAAGTAATAACTACTTAAATTGAATTTCACTTTTGGCATGGGCCAAGAAGTCTAATTGTGAGATGAAACTAATTTTTCAATTCTCTGAATTCCCCTTTTAAAGAGTTTTAAGGATTTTATACCCGGCATTTCAGCCAACAAGAGACTAGAATTGGTCATGATAGGAGACCACCATAGATTGTGGTCATTGAAAGAGAGACCACTACAAAAACCATCACCAACCCATTTTAAATGAGTCTTAATTAACACATAAGATTTCTAAATGCTTTTCATAGCAAAAGAGGCTTTAGTTTTGATAGGTGCTAAAGTGATCAATAGAATGTAGAAGCTCATGTTTTTCCAATTGGATTTACCATAAGGAAAACCAAATTGAAAACAATGGTGTAGGAGAATTTTCTAGGACTCATTACCTTCAATGGATCTAACCACCCATTTAGCATATAAAATAATGCTTAGTCTGTAGATGTATATAATTTTCATAACTCCTTTATCATGAGGAAGACAACAAATATCCTAGGTAACCCTATGGAACTCCCCCATTTTCTTGGCATTATACCAAAGAAAGTCTCTAAGAAGCTTAGCTAGCTTGTTGTAGGAAGATTTAGAGGGGTCCCAACATGAGGGATGATAAACATGAGTAGTGATATAATATTAATGCACTCCTGTAAATTCCATGCCAAAGAGAGGGGTTTGGTGACTCAGTATCCCACCTTTTTCTTTATTTTATTTATGACATTTACAAAAACTCCACTAGAGAACAATCAAAGGCAAAGGGAATGCCCATAAACTTGAATTTTTCCCTTATATGAATCTTTTTCCATTTGAAATGGTGTAAACAATCTGCCATGGGCATCATACTCTATTTGAAACATTGGGTTTTACTCCATTGCAAGCTGGAGCCATAAGCTAGGCAAAATATGTTGAGACACTATATATCCTCTTTGAGATATATTTCTTACTCTTCAAGAGTGAGGAAAGTATCATCTAAAATGTGGTCATTAATGAGTTGAGAGGATCAGTCAAGAATAATGATACCCCAAATAAAATCCCACTCAGCTCTATGAGCCAATAAATATGCAAGAGCTTTAGTAGATAAAAATTATAATGTTGGAGGAAGGGGGAAACCTTGATGTTGGAGTAAAAGAGGCCAATACAACCAGATTTGAGGCCATTTATAGTGAGATATACTAAAGCATATGAAAATAGGGTTTGGACAGCCAAAATGAAAAAAATAGCCAAAGCCAAGAACCTGGAGCATGGCCCAAATGAAGGACCATTCAATCCTATAATAAGATCTCTCATAATCCAACTTAAGAAAGATGGTTTTTTTACAAGAGGCTCTCACCCATTCCATACTTTCCCAAGAATAATATGGTTTTTAATAATATACCTACTTTTAGTAAAGCCCATTTTCTCAAGTCTGATAATTACATGAAGAATGAGTCAGAGGTGGTTAACAAGAGATTTAGTGAGGATCATGTAAAACATATTTAGTAGGGTGATTTGGTTCTAGCTAGTGACAATTTATGGGTCTCCATCTTTGGTAATGGATTTTATGTTACTTTGATTAATAAAATAACCCAAAGCTTCTTTATAGACTTGGAGTAAATCATGCCTAAAAAGTCCTATGGGGATTTCTAAAATTCATAAAGGAATACATCAATGCCTGCATATTTATCATTTCTCATGTAGTGTAGGGCTTAAGAGAGCTCATGAAGAGATAAATGTGCATCACATAAATTTTGGTCGACAAGCTTGAGATTTTTAGGAAACCACATCGAGTCATTCTTGCACATCTTGAGCTTGCTCATCTATTTCCTCCTAAGATTGAAACACTAATTTATAGTGGTCTTGAAAAGTAAAGGAGATGCCAGGTAGAGAAGTGAGTCTTAGTCAGGTTGAATTTATGGCCTTGATATGGTCTCAATCTTATTTGGATCTAAAAGACTTGAAAAATAATATAGAAGCCTTATTGCTAATTTTGAGTCAATGGAGGTGAGCATGGCATTGTGAACCTTTTGCTACATCATTGTCTACCACTTTGAGTTGGTGTTTAAGAGAGGTGGCCTAGTTTTTCAACTAAAATTCAAAAGGATTACATTCAAAGAGAGAGGAGATCCTATGGTATTCTTTGATCATAGCCTCCGTATCTTAATTTCAAACATGAGCTATATGTTTTCCATAGTGGTAGAGAAAGTTGGTGGTGCAAAGGATGACTTCATTCTACTAGTATATCTAGTTGGCAACAAAAATCAAATGAGGTGCAAGATTCCAAACTCAGGTGATGAGATGGATGATGCTCTCATGGTTGTTTAACACTTTTTGGGAAAAGATTTAAATAAGAATAACCTAATAAAATTGTGTTAAAAGTTATTCTGTAAGCAAGACAATTAAAAAATTTAATTTCATAATATATTTTAAGACAGTGTTGAATTATGTAAATTTGTTAAATATAAAAAGTATAATTTCAAATATAAATTTACATGTTTAATCATGAAGAAGCAATAATACTTATTTTTTTTACTTGTGCACAAACATATTTGAGAAGTACAACTCCAAAAATAGTTATAATGATGCTCAATTATGATTCTTCAAATTCTAAAAATTATCCCTCTATCAGCTTGTATACTATTATCAAAATAGGGACACTAACATCAACACTTCTTAAATGAAATCAATGCCTCTATCTTATACAAAATACAAGTAATTTTCTAAAAAATATAATTTCATCTGTTAGGGTTTGGTGTTGCCTTGTAGATTGTCAACTTAGATCACACACACACACATGTTTTTGATATTAGTGTTTTTATCAAAACCGTAGGTCCTCCAAGTAAGATCATGTCACCTTAAAAAATAGGGGTTAGTGGGCTCAAATTAAGTAGAGTTGATCTCAAAGACCTAGCTATCAATGAGCACTACCTACATATCCATATACTTTAAAGAGGGCCTTATATTGATGTAATTCACCCCCTTATGTGGGCTTGTGTGTAGAAAATTATGAAATATGATATATGTAAGTGTATGTAGTGATCTAGCTTGTAACTTGACAAATACCACTCATAGGCTTCCCTTTGAACACTTGAGACCTGTAGGAAGAGTGCCCCTATGACTAATTTGGAAATAGGGAAGAATAGGGAAATATCATAAGCTTGAGTGATGATTTTTCTTGGTATATGTTAGATGTGTGATTGATAATGTTTTATTCTAATGAATGGCCTTAAACTTGTATTTATAACACAACTTGTGAAATAAATCTCACAAAAGGATTAAAGAAGAAAAATAGGCTGACCCATACAAGTTGAAAGATTTATAAATTTGATCACTTGTAAGGTATGGACACTAGCATTAGATTATGGACACTGGTGTTGATGTTAGTTTTCTAATTTTAATGGTAATGTCTGAAAGGATAGAAGGTTGCTCAAGATCTGTAACTAATAGATTAAGATATAAATCATGTTTTAAGCATACTGTAGACTACAGATGATCTAGGTAATCAAAATATTATGGTCAAACTACAAGATAATAATTTAGGCACATTGAAATGGTGAATGTGAACCTTTCAACAATGATGAAGGTCCTAAACTAAAGGGGTGAGTCATGCTCGATATTTTTCAAGTGTAAAATATTATTTTAATACATAAGTCTAGATTTATCATATACATTGCCCTCCCCCTTAATATAGTAATACATAAGGATGAAATTACTAGGTTAAAGGAAAAAAATTATACCGTGGTGTGTACAACACACCTTGTCTTTTCTTGAGCCCTATTTGAATTTACTTTTTTTGCAATATGTAAAACCAAAAACATGTTTTAGTTGTAATTAGTGCATATAGTATGAATATTAATAATTTAAATTATTGAAAGAAAATATATCAAGGAAGGAATACACCTATGTTGATGTAGGCATGTTGCCTAGGTTGGTACTTTGCCTGTATGTTGATGCTTCCTGACTAAAGCATTGGAGAGAGAGGTTCAAAACAAAACCTTGGATACATGAAGAGGGAATTAGAGGGTGATTGATGTAGGGGCATCTTAAACAGGCCTTCATTATGAGTTTTTATATTGGGTAGGAGTCATATAGGAGGTATTCATACTAATTGTGAGTGTTATAAGTCTTCAAAATTTGAATTGTTGATCAAAAGGCATTTTCCCACCATTTTGAAAATTTGAATTTTATGACTCTTTTGTCAAAGTTTTGGTCATGTTGAAGGAAGCACAATGTTGTAGTTATTTATGTGGGTTATCAAAAGTTGTCAAGGTGGTCATTACATATATGGATCACTCATTAAGGCATTTTGTTAATCATGTTAGAAGTTGGGTTAGTTATCATCCTCAACATACATGAGGAAGTTAGGAAAGTAGTTAGGATAGTTGTATGGAAATAAAAGAGTTTGTAGGTGTATTTGGTAAGTAGTAAAATTGGGGTTATATTCAAAATGTATTGAGTAATAAAACCCCAAATATTGAGAAGTTTTTTATTTTGGATAACTAATCCAATGCAGATCCTATTTTTCTGTATGTAAGCAATGAAGGGTGACTGTATGTAGATGATTAATGAAGGAAAGAATCAATGAAAACATATTTTATCACTTAAATTTGTTTTGGTAATCTTGATATGATTTTATGAAGGTTATAAGGTTATTACACAATGAATTTCAATTTCCTTTGGTGAAAATACAATACTACAAACTTGCATTTCTTGTATTCCTACATTCTGTGATTTAGAGATAACTATTGTGTGTGCTTCCACCATAAGAAAGATTGAATAGAAAGAAATTTGGAAGTGTGTGTGTGATTAGTAAATGAGATCTGATATGTTTTGAATTATTCTTAAGCATGGTCCATTATTATTTGATAAATATTTATTGAGAAGATTGTATGCAAAATCTGTTTTGCTTGTATAAGGTGACAGAAAGACTATATTTTGATTACTAAAATGAAAGAAGGTTCAAAGGGTGGTACTACCGATTCCTAACAAGGTTTTGGTGAGTTTTTATGTGATCATTTTCTATGTTGTGTAATTTATTATTTATTTCCATTCCATTTTACAAAATAGATTGTGTACCCCTGTTGAAACTAAGCATGCACAAATAGTGAGCAACGAAAGTGTGATAAAGAGTATAGCAGAAGCATGATATTGAGTGGTTATTGATTCCAAGAGGAGATTGAAGTTGTTATAGACATTAATAAATCTTATTCAAAGTTTGGAATCCAATATTGAAGGTCAAAACCTAAAGACCTTACTCCCTGAAACCTACAAACTAAGACTGTATACTCAGAGGAACCAAGAATGTGAGTAAAATCTTGAACAAAGGAATGATGGTAGAGTTTTAATGATTGGGATAAGTGATTATAGGTTCCAAAGACCTATAAAATTATTAACAAGGATTTTAATCCCCCTTGAGAATTCACAACTCCAAATTTAATGCTCTTGGGTAGCTACAATAGCCCTCAAACTTGAACTAGGGTTTTAGAAGAAAAATGCATCAATAAAGTAATTCCACCAGTGGAATTTTCTCAAATTTGGTCATTATATAGGTTTTAATTTGGGGAAAGTGTTTTTGAAGGTTATATATTTATGTCTTATGGTCATGTACTATTTTGGATAATTATGTGCATAAGAAAGTGATAGTGACCTAATATGCCTAATTAGTGAGCAATAAGGGCTTAGTAAAGAGGTCAAGAAATGATTTTATGCCAAGAAACTTTGTGTATAGTGAAAAGAGGATAGAGGGTAGTTGTAATGGTGGTTAGTTTCATCAAACCCCATTACACTTGACCATACAAAGCAAAAACCCTTAAAAAGGCTACAAAGGAAACTGTTACAAAGAGAACAAGTAGAGTAAGTTGACATGCTTTGTGAAAGTAAGTGTGCGGATGGGATAAATGTCTCAAATTAGACTAGATAGAGTAGGAACATGATGTTGAGAGTGTTAATAGAGACAAAGAGGTTTAAAATATGTAAGGAACCAATGGCAAAGGCACTTTCATCAAGGAATGAGTAAGTTGAAAGGCGACCCTTTGGAGGATTGCCTAGAGAGTGACAATTTTGAGTGGTTTTGAAGAAATAATTGAAAGGTATGAGTGTATGTGATATGTTTGAAGAGAATAAAGTAGAGAAAAAGTAAAATGACTCAAGGAAACCTAAACCAAATCCTTTAAAGAGAATGACGTAAAACCAAGGAGACAAACTTATCAAAGAAGGAATTCCTAGGGACTTTTGATACTTTAAATGGATCTTTTACAGGGGTCAGAGATATAGAAGGAAAAGAGATATAGGTAAGATCTATATCATTTGGTATCAGCACTTGTTTCATTCTGTAAGGAGGTATGTTTGTATTTTTGAAATGCTAGTTACTCATACATAAAGTTTATGTTAAGTACATATTGAAAGTTTTTGTGATATTGTTGGAAAGATTGCTTGAAAGTTTGCATTGATATTGTTGTGAGAATGATAATGAGGTTGTAGGTACATGAGAGAGAGGTAAAAAAGTGACAAGTTTGTAGCAAATCCCTTAAGCTAAGAAGGCTTAGAGAAGGAAGAGAGCTACTGAGAGCTCCAAGAAGAGGAGAAATCTCAAGAGGAGAGCCTTAAGGTAGAAGAGAGAGACCAAGTGAAGGTTAAGAGGACAAGTAGCTAGGCTTGTCAAGAAGAAGAGATAGGTCAAGAAATACCTAGAGAGATAAGGTAAAGAGTGATATAAAAAGATGAAGGACTTGAGACAAGAAGATTGCCACAAGGAAGTGAGGAAAGAAGAAGTGGATAAGAGAGAGATTATTGAGTTGAAAATAATCTTAGCAAAGTTAGATCAAGATTTGGAGGAGTTTATACCAAAATTTTTAATTGGGATTAGAATAAGAGTGAGATGGCCTCTCAAGGGAATGTCGATGAAGATGAAAATACAAATAAAAGTGTGAAATTTGAATAGACAGCTGAAGGTGTTGAGAACGCAGCCTAAAAAGATAAGAAAGGGGGAAATCAAGCCTCATGGATTTAAAACTAATGATGTTTTGACATGTGTGTATGCAAGTTTGAGAATTAAAGAAGGAAATGAGATAGTTGGGCCAATGCATGGGCTCAAGAATAAAAAAGAAGAAGCACATGATCAAATGGTGTTTGACAGCCATCAAGAGGAATAAGAGGCTCAATAAAGAGTCATGATGAAGGAGGAAGATTAAGCAGGTCAGCCATCTAAGAAGCAAGTTGACATGAAGTATCAAGTAGATGAAAATGAAGACAAAGAAGCATTGGGACAATAACATAATGAAAGGTATTAGGATTATTATAGTTTGTATGAATACTTGAAGAGAGAGTATGAATTTAATCCTCATCAAATGTACAAAGATATCGTAAAGGAGGTTACAAAGGAAAACATAGACCTATGGCATGGAGTAGTGGTGTCTAAGATAAGAACACTCATGAAGGCATAGAGGATCTATGCACATTAAGACAATCTACATGATTAATTTTTAGGTGTTGAGGTTGAAGAACATGTGGTAAATGAGGGAGAAATAATACAAGGAGAAGAATAAGTTGCATTGATGGTTGAAGTAAAGAGGAATGATGAACCACACAAGGCACAAGAAGATGTTTGGCCGCAAAAGTAAGATATGAACAAGGAAAATATTTAGATAATGCCTTAAGGGTGTGAGAAAGAAGATGATTTTGATAATGAAGTTTTTTTAGTTGCAAGTATAGCATGAAGGAAGATAGAAAGAGGCAAGAGAAGATACAAGTGTGGCTTAAGAGAGCATGCACATATACAAGATAAATTGGTTGTAGAAGTAGATAAAAGGAAATAAGGTCTAAAATCCTCAAGTAGGCCTTGGGATCCAAGAGGAAATGTAATGAATATTAAAATCCAATAAGAAAGAGAGCACTGAAGCACATCAAGAAAGATTTGTTATAACTTTTAGGGAAAATTTTATTTTCCCCTTGGTAGTATGATGTAGGGGAACCTTCAAAAGGCCTTCATTATGAGTTTTTATAGTGAGTATGAGTCATATATGAGGTATTTTTACTAATTATGAGTATTATAAGTCTTCAAATTTTGAATTGTTGATCAAAAGGCATTTTCCCACCATTTTGCAAATTTGAATTTTAGGACTCTTTCGCCAAAGTTTTGGTCATGTTGAAGGAACCCCAATGTTGTAGTTATTTATGTGGGTTCTCAAAAGTAGTCAAGGTGGTAATTTCATCATTAAATCATTTTTTTATTCATGTTGGAAGTTGGGTTAGTTAGCATCCTCAACGTACATGAGGAAGTTAGGAAGGTAGTTAGGATTGTTGTATGGCAATAAAAAAGTTTGTAGATGTCTTCGGTAAGCAGTCAAATTGGGGTTGGATTCAAAATTTATTGACTAATAAATCCCAAAATATTTAGAATTTTTTGATTTTATATAACTAATCCAAGGCAAACCATGTTTTTCTATATGTAAGCAATTAAGGATGATTGTATGTAGATGTTCAATGAAGGAAAGATTTAATGCAAACATGTTTCAACACTTAGATTTATTGTGGTAAGATTGATATGATTTTATGAAGGTTATAAGGTTGTTTCATAGTCAATTTAAATGTATTTTGGTGTAAATACATTACTCCAGACCTGTATTTCTTGTATTCCTGCATTTTGTGATTTAGAGACCATTATTGTGTGTGCTTCCACCATAAGAAAGATTGAATAGAAATAAATTTGGAAGTTTGTGTGTGATTATTAAATGATATTTGATAGGTTTTGAAGGATTATTAAACATGTTCCATTATTCTTTGATAAAGATTTGTTGAGAGGATTGTATGCAAACCCTATGTTGCTTATATGAGGTGACAAAAAGATTGTATTTTGATTTCTAAAATGCAATAAGGTTCAAAGGGTGGCACTACTAATACATAAACAAGTGTTGATGATTATTTTTATGATCATTTAATGTGTTGTGTACTTGAATTTTTTGTTTCTATTACATTTTATAAACTAGATTGTGTACCCTTGTTGAAACTAAGCATGCACAAATAATGAGCCAAGAAAGTATGATAAAGAGTATAACAAAGGCATGATATTGAGTGGTTCTTGATTCCAAGAGGTGAGTGAAGTTTTTATAGACCTTACTCAATATGCTATGTATAGTTTTTAATCTAATATTAAAGGTCAAAACCTAAATAACTTACCCCTTAAAACCTATAGACTAAGACTATATACTTAGAGAAACCAAGAATGTGAGTAGAATATTGAACAAAGGAATGATGGCAGAGTTTTAATGATTGGGATAGGTACTTATAGGTTCCACAAAACTATAACAATCTTAACAATTATTTTAAACCCCCTTGATAATTCACAACTTCAAATTCAATGTTCTCGAGTGCCTACAATAGCCCTCAAACCTAAACTAGGGTTTTAGAAGGAAAATGCATGAATAAAGTGATTGCACTAGTGGAATTTTCTCAAAATTGGTCATATGATATGTTTTCATGTGGGGATAGTGTTTTTTAAGGTTATAAATTATTTTCATATAGTCACGTACTATTTTAGATGACTATGTGCATAAAAATTTGATAGTGACCTAATAGGCCTAATCAGTGAGCAATAAGGGCTTAGTAAAGAGGTCAAGTAGTGATTTTGTGCCAAGAAAATTTGTGCATATATAGAAGAGGATATCGGGTAGTTGGAATGGTGGTTAGTTTCATCAAACCCCATTGTACTTGACCATACAAATGAGAGGATCCTCCTACAATAATTAATAAAGAAACATGAAATAATAGGCCATGGTGGTTAGTTTATATAATTAGAAAAACACTTGAAAATATTCTATTGATTGCAGGCCACTTAAAAAGGGAAACCTCTTTTGAGCAAGCTAAATACAATAAATTCGTGTATGCCTTCATTGGCCTCAACACTTATATACTAAGTCTAATCTAAGCAACTATTACTTCCCAAGAATGTGGGATAAAATAGAATACTCATGAGACAACTTACAAAGCATATGTGTTCATAGCAATTAATATATTAACAAATTAAATAGAAAATGTCACACGGGTTCCTAACATCCACTCCCTCTTTGAAAAAGCTTTTCCACAAGTGAACAATACCCTCTTTGAACTGCCTCAATCAAAAACCTTTGTAAAAAAGTTTAATATAGGGAATTTGATCTTCTAGGGATAAATATAAGAGCTTTGTGAATATGAATATTGTTGGGAATCTAGGAAGCACAATTGATCACCATGTACAAGCAACTAAACACGAAATTTAACCAGAATGCACAGGTAACTAGAATTCAAAAATAACACAAAATATGAGAGACAATACCCAATTGTATTAATACTCTTCCAGAAGGAAATACAACAAAGAAGATGCCACCTTCTTCCTTACACACCTCTAGGGCTCCCACACCTCTAGGGCATAAACAGTAAATCTCTTCAAGAGCTCACTTTCTAAATTATGGTCCCAACACTCAACTCAAACACAGAGTTGGTGTTCACCTCCAACCAGTCAGTATCACTACTGCCTGTACACTGAGTATACACACATACTCAATCGAGTACACAATGCACTCCAAGTAGATCTCCCATGAACTTGCAACAACCCGCACCTCAAATGATCTTACTTTGGAAGGATCTACCTTGCCTTCCTCTATTTCTCTCTGACTGAGTACACACTGTACTCCAAGTAGATCCCACCTGATCTTGCTACATGTTGTGTTGTGATCTCCCTGATCTTGCTGCCACCTGCCAATCAACTTGGTTTTGCAACACCTGCAAACCTAGATCAAACACACATAAACACCTGCAAATCAATGATCTTACTTACCATGTAGATCTCCAAATGTGGCCTTGCACACCTACCGACCAAGATCATACATACATGAAGAATCCTTCTGATTCTCCAAACCAGCACCCACACTTGGCACTATGGCACTAAGAGGAACACACCATGCTCTCTTCACTCTGAAGGAGCTAATTTTTCTCTCTTACTCTCTAGCACACCTGTGGAACTAGGAGGAACTACCCTTTCTCTTTTCACACTGAAGAAGCTAACCAAGCTCTCTCAAACTAGAACACTTTACAATACAGCCCATGAGTCTCTTAAATAGATCTCATGCAAACAATAATTAGACATCCAATTACAATAATTAGATCTACAACTCAAGTCTAAAATTGGCCTTTAACATGTAAACAACTGGTTCATTAACTAACTGTTCATCAACAAGAAGTTTTGGAACCACACAGGTGACCAACATTGGTCCCTGTCTGCCTGGAGATGACTGATGTCAGCTGATCCTGACTGATGTTAGTTGTTTTGCTCACTGGATATGACTAACATCGATTGATCAGATCGACGTCAGTTGCTCTAAAACTCAGCAACCTCTCAGTAACCTCCATGTCTGCATACAGTGAAGCTTTTATCTCCACAACCTAACAATCTCCCACTTGGAGATAAACAGCTACACATGTACCTGTACACCGTCTAATCTATTTTTTTGGCTTGTATCCCTCTTCAAGATCAATCCTAAAGACCAACCACCACACAACCTGTGGTGCACCTCCTGTCATCCAAGTAACCTACCGTATCCGTATCTACAAACCCATGTAGAATAAAACTTGACCCTGCATCACATGTATACCTACTGTTGGTCCATCTCAGATACCTAAGAATCGATTAAACTGCCCTCCAGTGCTTATTTCCTAGATTGGCTCTAAACTTGCTGACAGCTCCCACTACGTGGACAAACCAAGGTCTAGTACACATGTACTTAACCTCATTATGTGAATCAGGACACTGTTCATAGAACTATCCAACCCTTAGCATGCTAACTGGTTTCACACAATCATTCAGAGACAAAATCAACCTGAGATCTTCCATGTCTCTAGAAACAAACATATGCCAAAGAATTTTGCTCCTCCAAATTCTTCATGACACACCTCTGAACTAACTTTACCTTTAGCTCAGAAAAACCCTGTATGTGTAACCTTGCATCAAGCAAACACACAACATACAGTAACAGGATGATGTTGCAATCATCACCCACCTGGTAAAGAAACCACAGTAGTTACAATGACATTGACTAAAGCCATGCTTTGTCATCCACCTGTCAAACCTGTACGACTGTCTTGGAGCTTCCTCAAGACCATATCACCTGGCCTTCTATCTCACATGTCCATTCTCTCTATTCTTTAACCAAGGAATCCATTCATCTTTTAGTGCTTTCTTTCGGCTGGCAACCCTACCAAATCTCCCATTTGGTTCTGCATCCTAGGAATCAAATTCCTCATTCATGCCATGCTCCCACTATTTCCTGGATCCTTCCTGCTTTGTAGTGAGCAACGAGTATAAAGAAGAGGAATAATGAATTTAAGGCTTACTTACCCTTTCAGTCCTCCATATGGGCATAGCTTGCTATCCGCCCAAAATCTATTCCAGTGACCGACCTCGGTCACCACACAGTCTGCATATGACTAACATCAGTTCCATGTGACTGTCCTGACTATCGACACCAGTTTCCTGACCGATGTCAGTGTCTACTTGTTGTCAACGTCGGTTCCCTGACCGAGGTCAGTCTTACCCTACCCAACACCACCAACTCTGGTCTACACATGACCAACATCAGCACCTATCTGTTCAATGCCAGTTCCTCCTGACCAACGCTGGTACCTGTGTTCTCTTGTGAGTGATGACTTTTTACCCGCGAGCTCTCTTTGGATCAAAACCCTATCCAAACTACCCTGCTCAAAGTTACTCAGCCTTCTCCACTGATCTCTGTCCATCATCTCCTCCATAAACACCAAGGCTTTCTAGTTCTTAAGTCTATCAAAGACATCTGACTTCCTCTTAAGAACATGCATCTCCTTCTTGCTCATGTGACCAAGCCTACAAAGCCACGTCTTCACAACAGAAGAAGAATCAGTAATATAAGTAGATAGATAAAGGATACCTACTTTCTTACCACCTGCTAATTCAAGTGCATCTACTGTAAGAGTTTCTATGCATCTCTCATCACCCAACTTTCCTGAAGCAATTAGCCACATCTTCAGAACTAGGACCTACATGACATCCTTCAACACCCATGTGTTGGCCGCCTGCAGTTTCAGCTTCACTTCCCCTTTGCCAAAACTCTGACAAGGCACACCAGCTCTTAAATAAATCTTTCCAAAGTCTCCAAAGACCTTAACATGGAAAAATACTCTATTTTGAGCTGCATAGAAAGAGGCAATAGAATCTATATAACAAGATTCTACTTTATCCAAGGAACATCCCAGAGCATCCTGTGCAACACCTGCAACATCTGCTTCTTTAGTTCCTTCATGTTGATCTTCTACCAACCAACAATTTTTCTTTACCTGCTCTTTCTTTCCATAACACCGTAATTGACCATTCTTGCTTTTCAATTCCTCCATTCTTAACTTACTTTCTTCTATCATTGCTATACTCTCACTCAATTAAAAACCCCTGAGAGTGACCTATAATCAAACACAAACATGCTCCCTACAACCTTAGCTCTGATACCACTTGTTGGGAATCTAGGAAGCACAATTGATCACCATGTACAAGTAACTAAACACATAATTTAACCAGAATGCACAAGTAACTAGAATTTAGAACTAACACAGAATATGAGAGACAATACCCAATTGTATTAATACTCTTTCAGAAGGAAATACAACAAAGAAGATGCCACCTTCTTCCTTACACACCTCTAGGGATCCCACACCTCTAGGGCATAAACAGTAAATCTCTTCAAGAGCTCACTCTCTCAATTATAGTCCCAACACTCAACTCGAACACAGAGTTGGCGTTCACCTCCAACCAGTCAATATCACTACTGCCAGTACACCGAGTATACACACATACTCAATCGAGTACACAACGCACTCCAAGTAGATCTCCCATGAACTTGCAACAACTTGCAACTCAAATGATCTATTTTTGGAAGGATCTACCTTGCTTTCCTCTATTTCTCTCCAACTGAGTACACACCATACTCCAAGTAGATCCCACCTGATCTTGTTACTTGTGTTGTGATCTCCCTGATCTTGCTGCCACCTGGAAATCAACTTGGTTTTGCAACACCTGCAAACCTAGATCAAACACACACAAACACCCGCAGATCAATGATCTTACTTACCATGTAGATCTCCAAACGTGGCCTTGCACACCTGCCGACCAAGATCATACATACATGAAGAATCCTTTTGATTCTCCAAACCAGCACCCACACTTGGCACTATGGCACTAGGAGGAACACACCATGCTCTCTTGACTCTAAAGGAGCTAATTTTTCTCTCTTACTCTCTAGCACACCTGTAGAACTAAGAGGAACTACCCTTCTTCTCTTCACACTGAAGAAGCTAACCAAGCTCTCTCAAATTAGAACACTTTACAATACAACCCATGAGTCTCTTAAATAGATCTCATGCAAACAATAATTAGACATCCAATTACAATAATTAGATCCACAGCTCAAGTCTAAAATTGGCCTTTAACATGCAAACAACTGGTTCATTAACTAAATGTTTGTCAACAAGTAGTTCTGAAACTGCACAGGTGACCGACGTCGGTCCTTGTCTGCCTAGAGATGACCGACGTCGGCTGATCTTGACCGATGTCGGTTTCTCTGCTCACTGGATATGACTGATGTCAGTTGATAAGACTGACGTCGGTTGCTCTGCAACTCAACAACCTCTCAGCAACCTCCATGTCTGCATACAGTGAAGCTTTTAGCTCCACAACCTAACAATTAGGGTTTTAGAAGGAAAATGCATGAATAAAGTGATTCCACTACTGGAATTTTCTCAAAATTGGTCATATGATATGTTTTCATGTGGGGAAAGTGTTTTTTAAGGTTATAAATTATTTTCATATAGTCACGTACTATTTTGGATGACGATGTGCATAAAAATTTGATAGTGATCTAATAGGTCTAATCAATGAGCAATAAGGGCTTAGTAAAGAGGTCAAGTAGTGATTTTGTGCCAAGAAAATTTGTGCATATATAGAAGAGGATATCGGGTAGTTGGAATGGTGGTTAGTTTCATCAAACCCCATTGTACTTGACCATACAAATGAGAGGATCCTCCTATAATAATTAATAAAGAAACATGAAATAATAGGCCATGGTGGTTAGTTTATATAATTAGCAAAACACTTGAAAATATTCTATTGATCGTAGGCCACTTAAAAAGGTAAACCTCTTTTGAGCAAGCTAAATGCAATAAATTCGTGTATGCCTTCATTGGCCTCAACACTTATATACTAAGTCTAATCTAAGCAACTATTACTTCCCAAGAATGTGGGATAAAATAGAATACTCATGAGACAACTTACAAAGCATATGTGTTCATAGCAATTAATATATTAACAAATTAAATATAAAATGTCACACGGGTTCCTAACATCCACTCCCTCTTTGAAAAAACTTTTCCACAAGTGAACAATACCCTCTTTGAACTGTCTCAATCAAAAACCTTTGTAAAAAAGTTTAATATAGGGAATTTGATCTTCTAGGGATAAATATAAGAGCTTTGTGAATATGAATATGGGAATGCTTTCCACATTTTTGAATGTGATTGCATTCATTGCATCCACAAAAGATGCCCCGTATATTTCTATAAATAATTCAATCATAGCTATCCGTCCATTATTTTGGCTTTCATAAGTCACAAATGTGTCAAAACTAAAATCTAATAAAGTTAAAAATGATTTTAAAAAAAAGTTAAAATAATTTTGAAATATATTCATTAATAAAAGAACATTTATAGTAAGGTTTACAATATATTTATTACAAAATATCTTAAAATGAGATTTCTAGCATGAAATTTTAAGAATATTTTGTAAATTTTTTTTATTTTGTATGATAATATTTTATTCAATAATTTTTTTTTTTTGGTTTGTATTTAAAATTAATTTTTGAACAACAATTCATTTGTGATAGTTTAAGGTTTCATTTCAAAAGTAAATTTTTATTACATATTGTTTAATTTTTTTACATATAGCTTTCAAATTGATATCATTAATTTATGGTATTTTATAAATTTTGAATATTTGTTTTTGAAGAAATTTTTCATGGTAAATGTGAACAACAGTGTTTCACATTCTCAAATATTTCAATTTAAATGAATATCAAAATGAAAACACTCTTCAACTCTTAATATTTTTCAGATCTTGTGAAGATTGGATATACAGAACCAACTAGCCAAACATTGAATTCTATGAATTGGGCACATAATGATACATGAAAATAAAATAAAAAGAATGATGCAAATTCCTTGTTATTAATTGAACAAGTAATTGAGGAATCCATCTTTATGAGAGAAGCAACAATGACTAAGTCTAAAAATGCTTAGGGAAGATTACAAAATTCTTACCAATGAACAAATAAATTGAATAATATGAGATTGTAGATGCATAGAAGGAAATTTGGTAACTTTCAAATGAAAGAATCAAAGAATATGAATGTTTTTTCACATATGCAATGGGTGTAGTGTACTCAAAAAAATCTCATGAAGAGAATATGGTAGAACAAATAATTGTTGAGAAGATATTGAGAAGTTTACCAACAATATTTGATCCCATATTTATAGCTATTTACGAGTCTAAATATTTATGAATGTTGACCATTGAAGAAATTACAGATTCTTTAGAAACACCTGAGCAAAGTCTAAATAGAACAAGTAGTTCCTATCTTGAGAATAAATTAAATAACATATATGTCCTTAAAAAAATGAAAAATGACATAATATAATCACAAATATTAATCAAGAGGAAGCAACAAAGATAGATCAGGATTTTTTTTTACAGGTAGAAGGTCGAGCAAATTTCATATAAGAGGAAGAACCATTTATAAATTTCATAAATTAGGTATAAGAGTCAAGGAAAACAACCATAATCATGCACATAGAGTTTAAATGTTTGTAAATATCATATATAATTCTATTATTTTAATAAATATGCTAGTTATGTCATTGAGCACATAGAAAGCAAAAAAATGATATAAACAAGAAAAATTCTAATTTCTATTATGAAAATGAAGATAAATAATAGATATATGTTTATCATATGCAATGTTGTTGAAGAAATTAATAATTAGTTTTGGTTTTTGGATAATGGGTGTAAAAATCACGTGAGTGAAAATAAGGACATATTTTCAAAAAAATGATGAATCAATTTGATTATATGTAAAATGTGGGAACAAAAACATAGTGGAGGTGATGGGAAAAGACAACATTCAAATCTAAATTAATAAGGTGAGAAAAATATATCCCAAATATTTATTATATTCTTGGCATAAAGCATAATTTAATTACCATTGGACAATTTGTAGAAAAAAGATATAAAATTAATTTTGAAAAATATTCATCTATAATATGTTATAAGAATGAAAACAATAAGTTGGTTGTAAGAATGTAGGTGACCAAAAAACATATGTTTTCTGTAAATTTTTAAAATGAGTTGATGCTTTCATTTCAAGTTATTACTAAAAATCAATCATAGTTTTAACATGTTAGATTTGGTCATTTAAATTTTAGTGTACTAGTTTTTTCACATAAAAAGCTTAGGCTTAAAGGATTACTTATGATATAGTACCCCAATAAAAATTTTAGAAATTGTATTTAAAATAAAAAATTATATAGAAGCATTCATTGTTGGTAGATCATAAAGAGTAATAGATCATATTTATTTTTGCATTTAGACTTGCATGACCCAACATAGATGCCATAGGTTAGAAATAGATGATATTTAATTACTTTCATTGATGATTATAGAAAGAAAACTTTGGTTTGTTTCTTGAAGAAAAAATATAAATATTTTTACATTTTCTAATGGTTCAAAACATTGGTGGGGAAACAAAGTGGACATATTGTGAAAGTCTTGAGAATGGATAGAGGAGGTGAGTATGTTTATAGTAAAATTTTAATTTTTTACAAGTTAAATAAAATTAATATGTAATTTATTACTAGATATACATCACATCAAAATGGTGTTGCTAAAAAAAAGAATAAAATAATCATGAAAATGGATAGATTCATGTTGAAAATAAAAAATTTATCATATGATTTTTGGGTTGACGTAGTAACATGCTCTATGTATCTATTGAATCAATGTCCTATTCAAAGTGTAAAAGATAAGATTCAGTAAGAATTATAGAGTAAGAATATAAATAGTGTCACATCTGAGAGTGTTTGTGTGCATTGCATATACACATGTGTTGGAATAAAAAATGAAAGAAATGGATGAAAAAAGGGGAAAGTGTATTTTTGTGGCTTGTGGTGATAAATTTGAAGCATATAAGTTTTATAATCTACTTACAAAGAAAACTATAATCAATATATCTATAGAGATATATTGTTTGATGAAGAAGATGAATAAAATTAGAATGGGAAACTAGAAAAATAATATTCTTTGTATATTTGCATATAAAATTCAAATAAGAATAGTCCAAATCAACCTTCAATTTTGTGAGTAATAGCTCCAACAATGCAAACAATGATATCTATCTTTGTCTATATTTCTAAATGTAAGTTTACATGTCCTTTTAATGCCAAGAAGATGATAATCCTATAGAATATTTATGTGGTACAAAAAATTAGAAAAATATTACTTTCTCTATTTTTGATTTATTTACAAATGCTAATTCAATTTCGTAAGAAGATGAAATTCAAAATAAAAATTGGGTGAAAGAAATAGATATTGAAATTGATGTAATTGAAAAACATTAAAATTGGAATTCAATAAATCTCTTAATAAGAAAGAATGTAATTGGCAAAAAATAGGGTTATCAAACCAAATATACAACACAAGTAAAAAAATTGAGTAAAATAAGGCAAGATTTGTTGTTAAAGGGTATTTGTAAAAACCTATAATAGACTATAATGAAGCTTTTGTTCGAATATTAAGGTTGGACACATTAAGAGTTTTGTTTTGCAGTAGCATCCAAGACAAGTGGAAAGTATATCATATAGATGTAAAATTGATATTTTTGAATTAATTATTGAAAGAAGAGGTGTATGTAGAACAAACCATTTGGTAATATTATTTTTTGTTATGGAAATAAAATTTATATGTTAAAGAAGGCATTATATGGGCTCAATAAAATGACCAGTGTTTTGTATAGTTGCATTGATTTGTATTTTTTAAATAATGGCTTCACTAAGAACACCAACAACCAAATCTCTATATCAAATAAAAAAGATAAATTCATATTTTAATAGTTTCATTGTATGTAGAAAACTTAATTTTTATTGTAAATAAAAATTTATCAACTAAAAAGTTCATATCAAC
Source organism: Torreya grandis (assembly GCA_037957365.1). Taxonomy (NCBI): domain Eukaryota; kingdom Viridiplantae; phylum Streptophyta; class Pinopsida; order Cupressales; family Taxaceae; genus Torreya; species Torreya grandis. The sequence continues at coordinate 1,706,333 of JARHVA010001651.1, forward strand.
AATTAAAAAGGGGCTTGAGATGATAGATTTAAATTTAATGAAATATTTGAACTTGGTATTGAGGCAAATCAAACAAATTATGGAATATTTATATGTTAAACCAAACATGCAAATGATGTCTTAGAGAGATTTAGAATGTTGAATAGTAAACCAACTCCAACACGAATTGTAATAGGTCAAAAATTGAACAAAGGTGATTGCAACAATGATGCAATTCTAAATTTATATAAAAAAATTGGTGGGAAGTTTGATGCATTTAATAACTATCAGGCATGTTATTATGTATGCAATGAGATTAATATCCAAATTCATAGATACTCTAAATAACACCTACCTAAAAATAGGAAAATAGATTTTAACTATTTAAAATGAACTAAGAAGTATGGTGTTGTATATGCACTAGTAGATAATTTTAATTTAATTGGCTACACGGATAGTGTTTTGACAAGGAACATTGATAATAAAAAATGCATTTATAGTTATGTTTTTGACTTTGGCTCAAAAATAGTTTCATGAGTTTTTTTAAAATAACCTATTATTACTCTTCCTGAGTATGTGGCTAGAACTTTAATTGCTTGTTAAGGTAGATGAGAAAGATTTTATCATATATATACATATTTTTAAAGTAATTTATTTGTCCTAGATTTGTAATAAAATCTAGTATTAATGGAAGGAGCAAGCATATTAACATATGATACTATTGTGTAAAGGAATTGGTTAGAAATAGAGAAATAAATCTGGATTTTATAAATGAGAGTAGTTTGAAGATATTTGTATAGAAAATTTAGTGAAAGATGAGTGTAAATTTTCAGAGAAATTGAATTGTAATAACTATGAGAGAGTCAAGTTTGAGGGAGGGTATTGGAAATTCAAACTTTCTTCTCTCTCTTAATTTGTTAAATAAAACAAAATCTAAATAAAGTCAGATAAAATTAAAATCTAAATAAAATTAAAATTAATTAAAAAAACTAAATAAAATTAAAATAGATTTAAAATTTATTTATTTAAAAAAATTATAATAAATTTTAAAATATCTTTAAATTAACATTTTTATTTTAAAAATAATTTTTTCCAAATTTTAAAAAAATAATGTTAAATAAATATATATGTATATAATATAAAAATAGATCTGAAAAAGTAACATAAAATGAATTTATATTACATATGATATATAGTTTTTTTTGATGAGTTTTTGAAGTGAAGAATCATGAAAAGTTTGCATCATCAATTTAGTAAGGAAAAATAATAATTAATTAAAAAATAAAAATTATGTGCATTTGAAAATGATTTATGAATGACTACTTTCACATACCTTATCTGGCTACTATTTACGTACTATTTATTTACTTATGCAAATTTCTTATCTCGTCATAAGAAAATATAATCATTTTGATGGGCAGTCCCCATTTCTGAAAGGTGGCTAAATTGTCTAATTTCTTCAATGCTTGTCCAATGGTACCCATTGGGCATTAATTTTCCTTCATACATAAATATCTTCTTGAACTTGAACGTCATTTAGGTTCCTCTTCTGTACCTTTCAATTAATCATTTGAAATCCAAATACACACACACATACATATACACACACACACACATATATATACATATATATACATATATGTATATACATATACACATACACATATATACATATGTATGGTCTACATAAAATTTTACCTTGCATTTAGTATGGTCTTTAAAAAAAATTGATTGTATTTTATAGTTTAAAAATATAAATATGGTTATATGATCATCAAATTTAACCCCAACCATTGATAATTTATTATTTTAGTATAATAATTAAGAAAAATCCTTATACAAAAATACACTCATATACAGGGTCTTCTAATGTAAAGTATGGGTTGTACATCCCAACTGACTGCCTTTTTTTTGTAACCATCCCTATATATTATTATTATTACTTAATTAATAAAAGTTATTCTGATGTGTGCTAGTATTAAAATACACTCGTAAAGATGAAGACACAATATATTTTTTTCTTTGGCATATATCTCTTTTTCTAAATCAAATTTTGTGTGCAAGTTATAAAACAAGTCACATGTGTAACCAACTATGACAAATAAAGCATGCAATCTATAAAGTATGGCACATGGGCATAACCAACTTTTATTTTTGGAGTATTATAATAACTAGTAGTTGCCTCAAAGGTGAAAGTTACACCAAAATGGATATAAGTTTCTATTTCGATAGATTGATGTTTTATAAAATAAAAGCATGTAAATCAAGAATCATACGTCACTTGAAACTCATGACTCTTGGCATTGTCTCAATTTTTGTCCATGAATCATTAAAAAACAATAATATAATATTTTTAATGGAGGTTAAGTGCACAAAGTTGGGAGATAATTTTGTGGACATTTTCCATAATATAATCATGTTATTTAAATTATGCCTTGATATTTATCAAGTCATAACATGATCATGTTAATGTATAGTGTGATCATGTTATTGTAAAAATAATAATGTGATTGAATTATAATTATTTTACATATTAAAGTGGTGAACATGTAGATGGAGCTAATCTTGGTTAATAGATAACGTGATCATGTTATTATAAAAGTAATAATGCAATTGTGTTCCTTTTATTTTTCACATAAAATCATGTGGACATACAAATGAAGCCATCTTTGGCCAAAAGCTTATATTTACTACTCTAAATGTCAAGTATACATTTACATTTTTTTCCTTACACTTTAAATTTATTTTAGTAAATATAAGAAATTAGGGTCACTCTACATCTGATAGAGTTAGTCTCATAATTACATGCCTTATGATGTGAAAAATAATTTTTCAAAATCCAATTTGGTCAGTACTTAGACTTTTCAGGGTCTAAGTATTAAACCTAGGGATTTTAGGACATAAAGTTCGCAATTGATGTCTATTTTTGATAAACATATAATCTTTTTTTAGGTTTCATACTTTTTGAATTGATTCTTGGCATTTGTAGGAGTCATAAGTTTATTAAAATTAAAGTTTATAAATCACTCATTTTTAAATTGATGCAAAGTGGTGTGATTGGGGTAGTATAGGTCACATTAATGACCTGTGAACATCAAATTACCACTTTCTGTTAATTTCACTTATTCATCATCCCTCCCTCATCCTTGATCACTTCCTACTCATGTCTCACCCCTAAACATTCTCTCATTATTCATCATTGTCCCTAACCATTCCCTCATATTCCCTCACTATCCCTGTCATCTATAATCACTCCCTCAACATCCCTCAACATTCCTGATTACTCCCTCATTAACCCTCACTATCCTTCATCATCCCTCATCACTCACTCTTTGTCCCTCATCATTCCCTCATTGAACCTCACCATCCCTCATAATATTTATTCACTCCCTCATCATCCCTAATCAATCTCTCATTATCTCTCACCATCCTTCATCATCCCTAATCACACCCTTTTAGTCCCTCATCATCCCTAATCACTTCCTTATTGACCCTCACCATTCCCCATCATTTATAATCACTCTCACATCATCCCTAATCACTCCATCATTGACCCTCACCATCCATCACCATCTCTAATCATTACTTCATCATACCTCATCATCTATAATCACTCATTCCTCATCCATCATCACCCCTAATCACTCCCCCCATCAACCCTCACCATCCTTCATCCTCCCTAATCACTCCCTCATCTTCTTTAATCATTCCCTCATTGATCCTCAACATCCCCCATCATCCATATTGAATCCCTCATCATATATACTCAATTCCTCCTCATCCCTCTGTATCCTTAATCACTCCATCTGATACCTTGATGGTGATATTTTTTGGGGGTTTAAAAATGCTAGGAGATACAAGTGGAGAGTTGAGCACTAGCATAAAATATAATAAATAGTGATCAAAATGATGTTGAGGTAAATTTGAAATATAAATATTTAACACCTATGAAAAAATATGGGCCTATTAAAAATGATGTATTTCATAATTGAAAACTTGCCAGAAAAAGGAAAGCAAGTAAAACCACCATAGCACTAAAAATGGATAGTAAATGCATGAGGATCACCAAGCTATGTGATTTCTTGAAACCAATCAATTGCTTTCCATATGAGCATATTTTATGATCTGAAGAATTACATTAAAATCCTTATATTTGTATGTATATTGATTGAGTCATCATACCAGAGAGTGGAAAATAATTTTCAAATGATTAGAACAAGTAATCCAAGATTGAAAAGTGGTGCTTAATTCATAAATTTAATATTCAATAGAATGAAGAGTGTCACACTATGAGCTCTCTACTTGCACATCTCAAGAAGTGGGTACAAGTTAGCTAGCACTATAAAAAGGTAAGTATATAATAGATTATGAACCTAATGATATGGTCGGTACTAAAAATATCTCTACTTCTCCCAACAATAAATTATATGAATTAAAAATATTATTTCATTAACAAATGTAGATCAATGGTGAGCCAACACACTTCATCATTTCCAATGGAAGTCAGAAGAATTTAATTTATCCTAAAGCATATTTTTAAAAATTGAACTTAAAATTTATATATCATCCATAATCATATGCTAGTGTAGGCCTTGAGAAATAGATCACCTAGTAGTGCCACTTGATGTAAAAAACTCAAACTTTTTAAAGATGCAATCCTTTGTGACATCTCACCATTAGAGGTGTGTGATGTTTTACATGTGGTCAACCATATATTTACCATTGACATGATAGATTGTCATGACCTAAAATACCATTTACATGATATATTGTGTGATAGACTGTCTATGAAGTAAATCCTTGAATTTTTTTGATAGATTATCATGATCTAAAATGCCATATATCGTAGTTAGTTCATAATATTTTAGTCATTAGTGCCACAAAGTAAAATAATCTTGTTAGTTCTAGTAATAAATATACTCTTGATGGTAAAAAGTAAATGTAATAAAATCCTTATGTGACCATATCATAGTGAGGTTTATCCAAAAATAACAAAGACAAAATAATTGAACCATAAATTAAATGAATACAAGGATATCTTTCAATTGCCTAAATAAGTTCCTAAATACTATACAGTAAACAATACTATTGATTTTATCCCTTAATTACCTCTACCTCAAAACTATTTATACAACATATCATTTCTAGATAATGAATAGATCAAGTGGTAGATCCATTAAATCATGGATAATGGACACATCATGCCCAAATCATTGCATTATAGAAGCCCAATTGTGTTTGTGCCAAAGTTTTGAATCAATTAAAAAAATATTAACAAGATTAAAGTGAAGAAATATTATCCTTATCTAAATATTAAGGCATTTTTATGCCATATCCATGGTGTAGAAGTATTTTCCAAAATTGATCTTGATTTTTTCTATCATCATATTCATGTTGAACCTTTAGACATTTGGAATATAGTCTTAAAAATAAAGGAAGGATTTATTGATTAGTTGGTTATGCCTTTTAGGTTAACTCATGTAGTGAATTAATTCATTGAGATGTTGAATGACATCCTTAGGCCCTTTACTTATGTCATTTTTTAAAACTACCTTGATGGCATCTTAATCTTTAGAAAACATGGGATGAACATCTGCACCATGTGGAACTAGTGTTTCACATTTTGTAGAAACATTTTTTAATGATATCATGAATAAATGTTCATTTTCCATGCAAGAGATAAAATATTTGGGATACATTACACACACAAAGAGTGCATGTGTGAACTTGACCAAGATTCAAGTCATACAGGAATGGGAAACACCAAATAACTTTACATCTAATTCAAATCTTCTCAAAATTAGAAAATTATATAAGAGATTTGTGTTTAGTTTTTATCTTTTAAACCAATGTACCAAAGGTGGAACCAAATAAATATTTAATTTTATAAACTAAAATTTAGACTCTATTTTGTGTTGATACTTATGTTACTTGACTATAAATTTGGAAGATCATCCAATTCGTTTAGTAATAAAATTAACTATCATAAATGGGTATTGACAAAATAACAAGTCCTAGAAAATAGTTAATTTCTATTATAATGGATTAAATAACATATGATTGGAATCAAAAATATCTTTATAGTATATAAATTTATGCCAAATGATGAGGGAGTGATTAGGGACGATAAGGGTCAATGATGGAGTGATGAGGGATGGTGAGGGTTAATGAGGGAATGATTAGTGATGATGAGGGATGAGGAAATATTGATTAGGTATTATGAGGGGTAAGGAAGGAGTGATTAAGGAAGATGATGGATGGTGATAGTCAATGAAGGAATGATTAGGGATGATAATCTTTAGTGATTAGAGATGATGAAAGATAATGAAGGTCAATGAGGGAGTGATTAGGGATGAGGAGGGAATGAATAGGGATGAGGAAATAATTAGGGATGATGAGGGATGAGGAAATAATTATTAGGGATGATTAAGAATAGGGAGGGAGTGATTACGGATGATGAGGGATAGTGAGGGTCAATGGAGGAGTGATTATGGATGATAAGGGAGCGATTAGATATGACTATGGATAGTGATCATCAATAAAGTAGTGATTAGTGACAATGAGGAATGATTAGAGAGTGATTAGGGGTAATGAGGTATGAGTATAAAGTGTTCAAGGATGAGGGAGGGATGATAAACAAGTGAAATTAATATAAAATGGTCATTTGATGTGTGCAGGTCATCAATATGACCTACATTACCCCAATCACACCACTTTGGATCATGTTAAAAGTGATTAGGTTTCAAATTTCAATTTTGACAAACCTAGGACTCCTATAAATACCAAGAATAAATTTGGAAGGCATAAAAACCTAAAAAATGACTATAGGTTTACCAAAGATGGTTATCAATTGCAAAAGTTATGTATTGAAAACCCTATGTTTAATACTTAGAGTCTAAAAATGCCTAAGTACTGACCAAATTAGATTTTAAAAAACTATTTTACACATCATAAGGCATGCAACTATGAGATCAACTCTATTAGATGAAGAGTGACCGTAATTAACATTTATAGTAGTGAAATCTAAGCTTATGGCCAAATTTGGCTTCATGTGTATGTCCACATGCTTTTATGTGAAAAATAACAAGAACACAATTGTGTTATTACTTTTATAATAATGTGATCATGTTATCTATTAACCAAGATTAACTCCACCTACATGCTCACTAATTTAATGTGTAAAACAACAATAATGTGATCATGTTATTGCTTTTATAATAATGTGATATCATTATTTATTAATGAGATTACATTATAAATTTACATGATCACGCTATTTGAATCTGAATTTAAATCCTACACGTTTTGGATCAAAAATGGTTTGGATTTATGAGCTAAAGGCTTGGACTTGTCAATCTACAACCGAATTTGAGAGTTATGATAAAAAAATAACAAAATTCAACTTCAATCACCAAATACACTACAAATTTCAATGCTAAAAGTGAAAAACTTAATATCATCACAATGAGCACACTCTCCCTTTTCAAAAAATATGATTTTTATAAATTTTGGACTAATTTAAGGTTTCAAACAATGTTAATTTTTAACTATACCTTTTTTAGGCCAATACATGCCACAAGCATACATGCTTATACATGTTCATGTAATTTTTCTTTCATTGATCCAAGTGCAAAACAAGTTATATACCTCAAATACTAGGCCTAATTCTATATACATTAAAAAAAATAAAAATTTTGAGGTCATAGCCAAATATCTTAGAATTGGTCAAAATTTGGTTGAGGGCCGTATATTCTAATTCATCAACCCAATAAATAAGCCATAAATATGGACACATTAAAATAGGAATTTTTAGGCTAGAATAACTATTTTTTAATCTTAGTTGAGTATTGGGATCAATATTTATAGTTAATCAGAGGCATTCCTTAAGAGAATTTAGTGGTCCCTGAGTGTTCAAAAAGAACAAACTTCAATTGTGAGTTATATGAGAACCGTGGGAGATAGAGATGAACCATCAGTTCCTAAACATGCAAGGATAAGTCCTATAATAAATGATAAGATAATTTTATCTAAATTGACACTAATGAGACAAAAAAATAAGGTTTCTCTCATGGTCAAATCTCTCAGAACATGCCAAAAGTTACTCAATGAGGACCTATATTATAACTTGTCAACCCAATCGATGAACCGTCTATACAGACACATCAAGATAGGAATTTTTAGGCTTGAACCTTTGTCTAGTCTTGATCAAGCCCTGAGACTGAAAGTTGAAATTGATCTGAGGCATCCCTTAAGATAATTCAGTGGTCCTTGAATGTGTAAAAATATCAAACTTTCATCACATATTGCATGAGAACCGTGGGGGATAGAGATGAATTATCAAATCTTACACATGAAGGGATGAGTCCTATAAGAAAGCCTTAGAGTATTTTATCTAACTCAAGATGGATGAGATGTAGTAATGAGGTTTCTCTCACTGGAAAATCTCTCAAAACATGCCAAAATTTGGTCAATGAGGGTCGTATATTCTAACTCATCAACCCAATTGATGAATTGTCTATGTTGACACATCAAAATAGGCATTTTTAGGTTAGAATGACATTTTTCCAATCTCAGTCAGGCCTTAAGAGTGAATGTTGTTGTTGATCAAAGGCATCCCTTAAGAGAATTCAGTGGTCCCTGAATGTGAAAAAAGAGTGAACTTTCATCATGTATTGCATGAGAACTGTGGGGGCTAGAGACAAATTATCAGCTTACACACATGCAAGGATGAGTCCTATAAGAAATCCCAAGAGGATTTTATATAACTCAAGATGGAAAAGATGCAGAAATTAGGTTTTACTTGTAGCTAAATATCTCAAAACATGCTAAAAGTTGGTCAATGAGGGTTGCATAATCTAACTCATCAACCCAATTGATGAACCATCTATGCAAACACATCAGGATAGGAGTTTTTAGGCTAGAACAAAATTTAAAAATATTGATGGGCCTATAGTAATGAAGGTTGTAGTTGATTGAAGGCATCCCGTAAGAGAATGCAGTGGTTCTCACGTGTGAAAAAAGAGAGAACTTTCATCACGAGTTGTAGGAGAACCATGAAGGATATAGATGAATCGTCAGGTCCTACACATGTATGAATGAGTCAAGGGATTTTACCTAGATAGAGATGGAAGAGATGTAGAAATGAAGTTTTTATAAAAGCCAAATCTCTTAAAACATGCTAGAATTTAGTTAGCGAGGGATATATATTCTGACTCATCAACCCAATTGATGAACTGTCTACATAGACACATTGGGATAGGAATTTTTAGGCTAGAAAAACCTTTGTCCTATGTTGGCTGCCTCTTGGAAATGAAGGTTTTAGTTATTTAGAGACATCCCTTAAGAGAATTCAGTGGTCCCTGAGTGTGAAGAAAGAGCAAAATTCTATCGCATGTTTTAGGAGAACCATGAGTTCTACAGATTAATCGTCAGCTCCTAAACATGCATGGACAAGTCCTCTAAGATATCCCAAGATAATTTTATCTACCTTGATATGGAGGAGATGCTGAAATATATTTTTTATCATAGCCAAATCTCTCAAAACATGCCAAAAGTTGGTCAGTATAAGTCGTATATTTTGACTCATCAACCCAATTGATGAACTGTTTGCGTGAACACATCAAGATAGGCATTTTTACGCTATAATGACCATTACTAAGTCTCGATTAGCCCCTAACAATGAATGTTTTAGTTGATTTTAGGCATCCCTTAAGAGAATCCACTCATCCTCTAGTGTGAAAAAAGAGATAACTTCCATCGCGCATTGCATTAGAATCGTGAGGGCTAGAGACAAACCATCAGCTCCTACACATGCTTAGATGAGTTATCTAAGAGAGCATAGATAATAATTTTTTCATGTTTTTTTGAAAGGATAAATAGAGAGAAGATGAAAAATGATTTGTTTAAGGTAGATGAAATTAATATAAATTATTTTTTTAATATTTTCTTCATTTCAAGAAGATAATCTTCTACTGATCCAGGCATCAATTTAGGCAACAATTCGGGTGACAGTTCCACCCCAATTGATGACGGAACTTCCGGGAGCCATAACTTTTGCACTGTAGCTCCAATTGACTCGCCGTTTGAACCGTTGGAAAGCTAAGAATGAGGGGAACATCGTGAAATGGCATGAGCTTTGCTCAATGAAGTTTGACCCCCGAAAACCCAATGGAAGTGCCTCAATTTTCAATTTTAATAGTGCTGTCTAAAAATAGTAAGTTTCTAAAAATAGTAATTCCTCGAATTATGTATTGTTTTAAATACTGGAAGTCATACCACTTCATCTCCCTCGAGATTGGTGACCTTCCACATCCTCCCCATGCCTTCAAATTGTGTATAAAAGAAGAGGTAACCCGAAATGTAAAGACAGACATCTCTTCCCAGAGATAAGCATATATTTGTATTGCGAATTTGAGTAATACTACATCTCTTCTCAGAGAATTCATTGTTACTATGTTATTTCTATGTTATTGTGATATTTATCAACCAAGACTTCTAAGTTTTGGATCATCTACACTCATGGCACCAACCATGTGAAGGTGGAAGCTCATCTGGTGCCACTAACCTACATTTAAATTTTTAGTAAAAACTTTAAACATAAATAAACACATAATGATAAAATAGTTGAAAACTAAAATACATTAAATCAAATAACTTACTATATTAATTTGAAACACTAAATAAACTTACTAATTAACATTCAAGATCAGCATTGTTTGCAAGTGTTTCAAGAATTAATTTATGGTCAGATTCATGCACTTTCCACAAAGTTATATTGTGAGGATTTCTATGATATTTGATCATTTGAATATTTGTAGTGATAACCAGGTTTGAATAATGAAGCACCACCCTGTGTGTTTCAAAATCCTCAAATAACAATTGTTTTATTTTTTTATGATAGTACCTACAAACCCAGGTTCCAGTAACCACTACAGATCCAATGGGATAAATTAGCTCTTCTCCATCTATAACATTTGTGGTTAATTTTTTTGCCTCTACACAATAACACAAGTAGTAGTTTATTCCCTCATCATTATTCTCAGATGTAATGATTGTAAAAACATGCCCTGTATTTAAAGTATAATCAAATTATAAGCACATCTAGAAAAAATAAAAATATCACTAATATCTAAGGTTGTATATTTAATCAAAAAATAAATTGCACCTAGTTGCACAAGTTATTAGATGTGGTTAAAGTCAACTGATGATGTCATTTCATGATATGTCAATTATTGGAGTGAATGGCTACTCTCTACAAGTGATATGGGTCTACAATACCATTCGTCAACCAATTATTTTGACTCACATTAATTTTAATTAAATTCCATACATGAGGGATTTAAACATGCCATATCCATAGTATAAATAGTCCATGAACTTGAATTTGAGTTTTGAATGGAGTGGAAAACACTTGATCCAGATTCTGTAATGCGATCTTCATACATTGACTTATGTTATTCTTCTACTAACCAAATTAATCTTTGTAGATGAGGATGTTTATCTGATCAATGACAAATATTTTCATTGTACTAAGTCGTAATACTTAAAGCATTGATCAAATTAGCACCATCCTTATGCTTTGCATGCTCTCTTTTAAGGGCTCTTTTTACACATGCATGAGCACCATCACGTTTCCCTTTTCCATGCCCAGCCTCAAAGAGGCTCCAAAAATGTTGAACACCATTTTTGTTATGTATTCCACTTAACCAATAAAACATCTAAGAATTCTTAAACTAACCTGCATAATTATTTGACCAAATTTAGTGTGTATCAAACATGATTTATCTTACATTCATAATTATATAAAATATCTCAAAACAAACTATGGATATGTGATCTTTCATCGCTCATATAAAAATGGTACTCCCTCAAAACTTTTTTGTTGTCATTTGTGCTATCTGGTGCATGCTTAAATGTAATATGAACAAAATTTTCAACTTGAATTGAATTATAATATTGGGATTAAACCTCATTTTGTGGTTGTAGTGTGTAGTTCTCAGGAAAATCCATAAACAAAATAATGGTGCCAACTTGAAAGTTGTCCTTGCATACTTTTAATTAATTATCTAACCATTTTGATTTGTGTGTGTCTTGTGTATTGGTAGATAATATTCTTCTCGAATTCAAATATGAAATCACATAAAAAAACTTTGATCATAAACAATTCACATCTTAATGACTCTTTTCTATCTTTTAACACATACTTAACAGATTTGTACTTATTATAATCAACTAGTTGCTTTCCAAATTCATGTAAAATATCTTCATATAAACAACTAATCAAATTTGACAAACACCACAACTGTTACATGTTCCATCTCAACATTGTTTGGAAAAAAAAACTATCCATCAGGTCTTTAATCGAAAAGACCTTAGATTAATTCTCTTGATGTCTTAGGTGGAGAAGACACCATACATTCCTGTAAACTCTTGTCAGTATGTAAAGTACAATGTATATGACAAAAAATATCAAAATGCTTAGAAAATTCAACATGTACTCTACAACAACATGTTGTGCATGCTTGGTTGATTTTAATATAGAAAGGCTTGCACATCTTAAATGACCTTTGGCTAATTATTAATTGGCCATTAAATTTTTCAATAAACTTTTTATAAAATTATGTTTGCATCATGTTTAAAAAATGTTTTACATGTGACTCATGATTTTTTAGACTTTTCTTCTTTTAACATCTTTTACACTAGATGAGACCCTTGTGTTGTCATGCTAAAAAATTTCAATCAATTATTTTATTCCTTCAACTAATACCTTGTATTTTTGTGGTAATCTACCACTAAACATCCAATAATTCATGAGTAAAGGGTTATCAAGCCTTATTCTTCTTTTTATGACATTTATTAGATTTTCTATATTTAAATTCAAAGATTTAATTGTTATAGTAATAATTTGATATTTAGATGTTAACTTAATCATTATAGATTCCATTATTACTCATCTTGCCACATTATTATTTTTATTCTAAATTTTATTTCATATTGCCTTAAATGCATTAAATAGATTCTTTATTATTTATTCCCTCTATGTTCAATGTTCTTAACCCCAAATTATGCATCACAGATCACATTTTTTGCATTTGCATTAATTGAACAAATAGTTCACATCATTTTGTATGGATTTTATTCTCAAATATATATTTTCATACATGTTGAGCATGACATTGAACTGATCTTTTTGACATTTTACTTTTCATAGGTTTTATTATTTTTCATCTATTTCAACCAAATACTTTGGTGTTTATCTTATTATCCTTAGAAGTATGGGTATAGGTGCGATATTTTATATTAAATTAGGTGGTGTTAACACTTCAACCATAATAGAGACAATAAAGGGTTGACTATCTACATTAGACACTAGAGGTGAATTAAATTCCTCTTCATTAGGAGACATATGATTCGGGGTCATTACTTGATGTTGATTATCATCATACTCAAAAAAATAATTATGAATGGATGTTTCATTACATTGTGTTTATCCATATGTTTCATCATTCATTACAAATCCATTACTTACATGCTCTAAATTTTGAATTTCATCTTGTAGCAAAGATTGATTCAATTCTCTTATCTCATTTAAAGTCATATGTAAACCAAATTTTATAGAATTGGGTATGTTACTTTCATTTAAAGTATTACCTGGTGTAGAAGAAGAACCTTCACGTTGCCTAGAAGCCCTTATGGATGATCTCCTATCTACTTGTCTTTTTTTCTTCAATTTCTTCATTTGTTAGCTCTTTGATTGGTCTTTTTTGATGACTTCTGACCTCATTATTTATCTTTACCAAAATAAGAAAAATGTAGATTTAAACTTGAAGAATTTGTAGTGATTCAAATAAAATAAATGAGTAATTCACCAAATTTGTATAGTTTTAGTAGAAAAACTAGTTTGTAATTTGGAAAGAATAAAACAAAATGAGTAATTTTTATGGGAAAGGCAAGAAAAATTCATGAATCATAAATAAGCATGCACACCCTTTAGGATCCATGAAAATGTTTTTAGAAACATTTATGAGGGGAAAGGTGGTTGTGAAAAAGGAATACACCCTTTTTATATTTAGATTTTTTTCCTGGTTTCCCTCCAATTTTGCCTCAATTTTAAGCTTGGGGCTCCCGAACCTGGCCAAACTTTGTCATGGACCAATCAAAGGTATTTATAAGAAATTTAGGGGGTTTTTCTTTTTATCGACACATCTGATCTGGCAGCTTTTATTTTATTTTATTTTATTTTTTAAATTATGGCTTTTTAAAGAAGGAAGCGTAGTTTTAGAATATATATATTTTTAATGTTAGAATATTATTTATAATTATTACTTAATTTCTACATAACATACCTCATTATAGTCTATATACATATCATCACAAATTTATTTATAAATTTTTGAATATTAATCGGACGCTTATAAAACTTATATCTCAACAATCTACACATTGTCAACTATATTTTTAAAAAAAATGATTTTCATGAAGTTAAGTTCAAAAGTTTTTGTTCGTACACTTGCATTTTTAATTTTTCAGCTATCTTGACTTGTAAAATTATTTAAAATATATATATATATATATATATATATATATATAATAAAATAAAAAATATTCTCAACAATCTTCAACATTTTAACTATCCATATATGAATTTTCATACAAAATTCAATCGTTTATTCAAAAAAGTGTGTTCGTACACATGCAATATCATTATCTTTTTATAAAAATGACCAACCTATTGTCATAAATGCATCTATTTTGTGCGCTTTTATCATATTGGTATTTTAAAAAATTATATATTTAGAAACTACATTCAAAATTTTACAATTAATGTTTTTATGTCATTGTCAAATTCTTTTTTGAAGTGTCTCTAACATTCTCTCCAAGTCCAACTAATGTTATTTTCTAAAAAAAAAGTGTCTCTTTATACCTCCCCTTTTGACCCCCATTATCCTGCATTTACCCCTTATTCCTTCTAATTTTTTAAAATATGAAATAGGCATTTGCAAGGTTGTATGTATTATTGATGCAATAATGTTAAATTTTGCAATTCCAATTGGACCAAGTAGAAATAGCGGGCAATGTTGTGGTTGTGATAACTTTAGAAGTGTCATTTTAATCTCTTCAATAAGATAAGATCTTGTTATTCCTACAATTCTTTGAATTATTATATGCAATGGAGATGTAGTTTGTCCTTGATTATCATGTCTTATAATTATATCAAATGCTACTTTTTTTTTCCACTTAGGCTTGCATAACAAAAATTAGACTCCATTTCTTCAATAACAAGCAAGCCATTTTAATTTGCCATGCTTATAAATTTAAGATCTCTCTTCATTTGTTCTTCACCTAGATTATCTATATCCCAATTTTCCTATCTATCAATATCTCTTTGACCCAACATATCAATCTCAGAAACTATTTTTGGTGTAGTTCTGATATGATCTCTCACTCATGTTTAGTTGTATTTTGTTGGATAACTTCATCATTTTCATCCTCTATTTCTTGTTGAATGTCATTATTTGTTTCAATAATTTTATCTTTATGAAAATGATTGTATTGAAATTAACCCCAATTATATTTTACTGTATCATCAAGGCCAATGTCTATTTCAATATCACAAAGTGGTTTGTACAATAGTAACGCTGACCAATAAAAATCCACAAATTTTTTACTATATTGCTATGGGATGTTATAAAACCTTGGACATACCCTCACAATAGCACACATTTTTTTTGGTTTCCACTTTTCACCTCTTTTAATGTTTGGACTATACATCAAAGATCTTGTGGCCTCAATGAGTGTTACATGTTCCATTGAGTGAGGTCATACAATGTACCTATTAATTATTGATTTTCCATTTTTTATTTTCATCATCCTCTTTTAATACCAATTTAAAATATTTATGCCCAACATTTAATGATACAAATACTCTACTACACTCCATTAAAGGAAGTTCCAACAACATGTGACATGTCTCCATTGCACTTATGTCTCTTTCAACAATTTTTTTTAGTTAATAGGAATCTATATACTCGTATAGTAGGTCCTTCTAGGTATTCAACATTTATAAGTCACATCAACATTTGTTGATATGTTTTTGAACTTTTCTTTGCTTTTGCAGCATACTTCGTAATGTATTTTACAACAACATGTTTTGAGAGTATCAGTTGTCAATCTACATTTTCATGCCACATAACAATCATGAGTGTTCACATGATCATCATTTTTTTTGGCTAATATTATTTATCTCCTTTCTCTACATCTACATTTAGTTTTGATCCATCAATATGCAAAGGCCAAGGGGCATTGCATCTGTATCAAAGATAATTTCATGTTATTATTCATGTAAAATCAAACACTTAATACATTTTTAATTGTTATGTTTATTACCTGCGAACCTTTTTTCCTCTTATTTTCTATAGACAATCCCCATATTTACACATAGTATGGTGTTGCACACAATTAATCAATTCTCTATAGTCTTGACCTAGATCTATTTGGTTAATATTTACTGTGTTCCTCAAACATAGATGCGAATTAAAATCATGCACTCCATGTGTCACACATGAAATCAAATTAATACATGATTTATAATATTTAATTTTTATATAATATAAGTAAATTATTAATCATTTCTTACCTATATGTTTCTTTCATGTGCATCTCCTTGAGGATTCCATGCATGTATAATTCCATCAAAATATTTTTGGGCAAATTTGACTAGATTTTCATTTTTTTAATCTAAGGTGTCAATATTTGGTTCTTTGTCCAATCATAAAAAACCATGCACATGTGGAGACCCTCTATGTTTCCATTCATATATACACCAAAAATCTTTTACCTTCATAAAAAAATTTAGTATCTCTTTTTTGAATATTTATTTCGGATGTGGATATAATAAGAAACTATATGTGGGTGGTCAATTATGTTTTATCATCACCATATTTGTGCTTCATGTGGATCTATAGGTAGAGTTCATGGCATCAGTGTATGGAGGTCTAGCCAATACATATTTGCCACACTTAATGTAAATAAGATGGTTGGTGTTACAATTTGATGCAATAGGTCGATTAACTTTGCATGACATTTTGTCCAATAGGAATGTGTGCCTCTTAGTGTAGTTCCATATCACATTAAGGGATCAACAAGATGAGATTATAGCATATCATCGATGTGTTCATGCAATTAATCAATTATAATGGGTAATTCTTGAAGGTTTTTCTTTACAAATATTGTTGATGAATTTTGTGCACAATTTCAAATTTTTATTCATGGAAAGATACCTAAACCATGGGTGTGTGCCAAAATGATTTTCTTGATATTGAATGAGATGTTTCACATAATCATACAAATGTATAGGTTTTAGTTGTGGTTCCAACCAATCACACCTTCCATCAGGGAATAGAGTTGGGAAAACCATGTCTAATAAACTTTATCTTACTTATTCATTCAATGGAGATGTACCAATCTATGGCCAAGCTATTATTGCACCAGGTTTTATGTTTAGATTGTTTACCCAAGATCGAATCACTTCCATTTCTCTAGGACCATTGAGTGGTTTGGTGGCCATAAATGACATGTGATCTGTAATGTTTTCTTCATCTGCCTCAAGTAATGGACCTGGAAAAACATATTCATTGAAATCTGTATTAAATTCCATGTTGACAGAGTTTAGTTTTTCAAATACATTTGAAGAATTATTAAAGAGAAAACCTTTTATTGTTGTTTCATCGATCTTCACATCTCTATAGAACTTATTGTGTTCAAACTTATATTCAAGTGCATTATATACTCAATCTTTATTGACAATAAAGTTGTAATTAGTTCCACATCATTGCTTTCTTCGTACTATGATAATCAGAAGATCTAAAAGATGATGCGGTATTTTTTTTTTGCAATTTACTTAACTTCTTGTGGAATAAAAATACTATGTCCTTTGTCTTTGTATTGCCCTCTTATTGTATACCCGCAGTTAATTGAAGAATTGGATTCACACGTGCGATCAACATTTAATTGAAGAATTTCACTTGAGTCAAATCTTCCATTTCAAGTGGTTGGGGTCCGGGATCCATTTTATTAACTTCAAAAAAATGATGGACACCTTTCTCTTGTTGACATCTACTACAAACAGGGCCTTCTAGACCTCGACAAATATTCATTCTAGGATAACACTCTTGATTGATATAACACATATGTGGTGAAGCAAGTTTGTCTAACTCACATTGAAACAATAGTTGTAGAGTCTTGAAATCAATATCAATATTTTTGTATTGATTAGATTCTTTTTTTTGTTGATTTTTTTGGGACCCTTGAATTTCACTCAACCTTCTCTCTTGTGGTGGTTTACTATTTTTTGCTATATTCTTATTCTTACTTCTTCCAATAGTGGTTACTTCTATTTGATTATGTATATGTCTTGGATTATCATCAAATATGTTGGCAAAACTGAATTCTAATGCATCTATTTGATTCTACATATGGAATATTGTCAGGTATGTTAGCATAATTGAATTCCAATGCATCTATCTATCAATCTTTCCACTTTGGTTTATGGTACTCTCTCTATACCACTTTCATTTTCACCAACAAACTTGATAGGGCTTTCAATAAAATATACCATATGGCCTAGTTTTGTATCCATTATAGTGTCTTCATCATGACCGACGTCAACATTAGAATTCATGAGATGGTGTCTTTATACTGTATTCTAATTATGTTGTCATAGTTGTTGTCTTTCTGCATTAGTCATTTGATCTATTATATGCATTGATCTTTGTAATCATGTTCACAATTTAAATTGGTCTTTTTGAAATGTCTGTGTATGATGCGCTCTCATATGATCTGTATGTTCTCTCATTTGTGCTTCTAATTCTTCAATAGAAAAATCAACTCTATGTTTTGTACGTCATTGTTTCTGATACTCATTTTTGTTTATTTACTCCTTATCTATCATTGGTACTCGTTTTTATCTTTGATATTTTCGATCATATTCTCTTCATCATCCTCTTCTTTATTCTTCATTTTCATTTTTAAAATACACTTTTAAATGAGCCATATTACCTATATGTTATAAAATTTTAATTATTAAAATTAAAACCTTAAAATAAAATGTACTATGAAAACACAATTAAACCATGCTAAAAAAAATCTATTATTATTATTACTCAACAATTACAATTAATCCATCTACATCTTTAAAAAAATTATTAAAAAAATTAATAAATACTTAAATTTCATAACATATATAATAATTTAAATATCTTAAAAACCTTAAAATTAAAAAATAAATAAATTATTTATAAATAATTTAAAAAACTATATTATATAAACAACCCTAAACATGCACATAAATCTCGGTGCTGGTTATATTTATCCTTTGTTAATTGTGAATAGTAGAACACAAAATTTAAAAATAACAAATATTTTTACTAATGATTATGATAATTCCAGTATTTGCATCAGTTTTACTAATCTATGTCAAATATTCATTTGCGCCAAAAACAGGATTTGCGTTAGATAACATTTTTAGGTAAATTGATACAAAATATAGAACCATATCCACAGGATTTGGTTTTTTGATTATCCATATTTTACCAGTTTTAATAAATCTAATTTTTATAAGTTTTGATAATTACGGTAATTTTTGTATTTATGTTATAATTATTCATAATTTTAATATTAATTTCCGTAAAGATGATCATTGTTTTGGTTTCCGAAGATTTTCAAATCAGAGGTTTTGTACAGTTTTAATATCTAATATTTAGTAGTAATTAAATTCAATTCTTTTTTAAATTAGGGTTTTATTTCTAAATAAATTTCCTTTTTAAGATGCTTATCTATCTGTATGGTTTTTCTTTGTTTTGTTGTCTTTTCTAATTTTAGTTGTGTCTATTTTTATTTTTATTTTTGGGTATCCCTGTTTTTTTTGTGTTTAACTTTTTTTTTCTAATTTTCATTGTGTGTTTTTTTTTTTTTTTTAAATATATTTATTTCATTTGATTTAGATTTATATGTTTTTAATTTTTTTAAACATAATATCTTTTGAGTTTTTATTTTATAAATTTGGTCTCCAAACAATTAAATTAAATTATTTTTATTTTATAATGTTAATTTTTAAATAATTAAATATTAATATTCTCATGTCATTATAGTTCTCAACCATCTTCTAAATATCATTATAAAAACACTTATCAATATAATTAATAATATATAATTATATAATATTAATCAAATATTATTATCACCCACCCACACACACATAATGCATTATATTACACTTCACATTAGTATATTTATAAATATAATATAATATAATATAATAATGTTATTATTAATATATATTATTATTTATGAATTTTTTGTTTATTTGGAACAATGTTTTTATTTGGTATGCGTTTATTATTTTTGTTGTATATATGAAGAGTTGTGTAGGTCGCATTGTCATTTCTCCTCTTCATCACCTTTTGGCTCACCTTGAAAAGTTTCATCACTTTCATGTTCTCTATGACATAATTCATTATGATATTAAAGAACACAACTCTATTTTTCAACATCACCTCGACCATAAATATCAAGGTATTGCTGCTTAATACTTCATACACAAAAGGTGAGATAATATTAGCAATCTTGAATTTCAAGTGAGATGACTCTCGATTTACATATTTTATTTTATTATAGTACTAAAAATAAAATTGTTTTTGGGTCAATTGTTTGTGCCTATGTGACTTGCTTTACAATGTGCATACTTTGTTTTGTCACAATTAGCTGCTCATGTGCCTTGCTTTATAGCTTACAAACAAAATCTCATTTAAAAAAAGAGATATATGCCAAAGAAAACAATGTATTGTGTCTTCATCTTTATGAGTGTATTTTATTATTGAAACACATTAATATAATTTTTATTAATTAAATTATATAATAATATATATCCATGATTGATTGGGATGTACAACCCATATTTTACATCTGACTATATTTTTATATAAGAAATTTTATTAATTATTATATTAATATAATAAATTTTCAATGGTTAAAGTTAAATTTGAGGATCATATAAATAAATATTGATGTTATTAAACTGTAAAATATAATTACTTTTTATAGAAATCCATACTAAATGAAAATTTTATATAAACCATAACTAATTATATATAACTTAATATTTATGTATTTTATTATAAAATATATTAACATTTAAAAATTAATATTGAATAGATAATAAATCTTATATTAAAAAAAATGAAAATCAAAAAAAAAAAAATTGAAAAAAAAAAAACTGTCCCACTAAAAATCAACAAATAAATCAATAACACCTCATTAATCCCAATAATCAACAAATATAGACAAAACAACCTACAATCATACTAATTAACTAATAATAAATAGGTTACGACCATTTTTGTGTGCGTAGAGATTCATCCTTTATAATGGATATAGCTGTGAGGAGTGGGTCGGTTGGTGTCACGTACAATGTAAAGATTATATGTGTTTCATCCATTTCCGTTAAACAAAGTAAATGATGCTCAGCTCCCACGTACCTTCGTGTGTTTGGCTTTCAAACGATTAATTGAAAGGTATGGAAGAGCAACCTGAAGTGAGGTTCAGGTTCAAGAAGATATTGATCGAGGGACGAGAATTAATGTCCAACAGATATCGTTTGGTAACCGTTAAAGAAATCAGATACAATTTATCCACCTTTCAGAAATGGGGACTGCCCATTAAAATGATTCGTTGTTCTTATGACAAGATAAAACATTTACCATACTTTATATCATTTCATCATCTGATCTCATCTCATGCAATGTGATATTACAGCGCTCCATTCATTTGATGGCAATTCTTTGAGAAAACAAGTCTATCATGGAATTACTCTCTCCCCACAAGGGATCCTAGATGGTGAGAAGGTTGAGGTCCCATGGGCCCAGATGTCCCCTGCAACTGGAAAATGCTATGCAAGAAGCCCACACATAATTCTGGAGTAAGTAAATAGTAGCCGGAAAAGGTATGTGAAAGTAGTTGTTCATAAATCATTTTCAAATGCACGTAAAATAATATTTTTTTAATTATTATTATTTTTTTCCTTACTAAATTGATGCCGCAAACTTTTCATGATTCTTCACTTCAAAAACATACCAGAAAAAACTATATATCATATGTATATATATTCATTTATCCTTACTTTTTTAAATCTATTTTTATATTTTATACACACACATATATCATTATTTTTTTAAATTTTGGAAAAAAATTGTTTTTAAAATAAAATGTTAATTTAAATATATTTTAAAATATATTATAAATTTTTTAAATAAATAACTTTTAAATCTATTTTAACTTTATTTAGTTTTTTCTAATCAATTTTAATTTTATTTAAATTTAAATTTTATTTAAATTTAAATTTTATTTAAATTTAAATTTTATTTGACTTTATTTAGATTTTGAAGAGAAAGAAGAAAGTTTGAATTTCCAATACCCTCCCTCAAACTTGACTCTCTCATAGTTATTACAATTAAATTTCTCTGAAAATTTTCACTCATCTTTCACTAAAGTTTTTATACAGATATCTTCAAACTACTCTCATTTATAAAATCCAGATTTATCTCTCTATTTCTAACCAATTCCATTACACAACAGTGCCATATGTTAATATGCTTGCTCCTTCCATAAATACTAGATTTTAATACAAATCTAAGACAAATAAATTACTTTAAAAAAAAAAGATATGATAAAATCTTTCTTATCTACCTTAACAAGCCACATTCTCATGAAGAGTAATAATAGGTTATTTTAAAAAAACTCATGAAACTATTTTTGAGCCAAAGTCAAAAACATAACTATAAATGTTTTTTTTATTATCAATGTTCCTTGTCAAAACACTATCCGTGTAGCCAATTAAATTAAAATTATCTACTAGTGCATATAAAACACCATACTTCTTAGTTCATTTTAAATAGTTAAAAGCTATTTTCTTGTTTTTAGGTAGGTGTTATTTAGAGTATCTATGAATTTGGATATTAATCTCATTGCATACATAATAACACGCCTGATAGTTATTAAATGTATCAAACTTCCAACCAATTTTTTTATATAAATTTAGAATTACATCATTGTTGCAATCACCTTTGTTTAATTTTTGACCTATTACAATTGGTGTTGGAGTTGGTTTACTATTCAACATTCTAAATCTCTCTAAGACATCATTTGCATATTTGGTTTAACATATAAATATTCCATAATTTGTTTGATTTGCCTCAATACCAAGTTCAAATATTTCATTAAATTTAAATCTATCATCTCAAGCCCCTTTTTAATTGTTGATATGAAATTTTTAGTTGATAAATTTTTATTTACAATAAAAATTAAGTTTTCTACATACAATGAAACTATTAAAATATGACTTTAACTTTTTTATTTGATAGAGAGATTTGGTTTGTTGGTGTTCTTAGTGAAGCCATTTTCAAAAAAATACAAATCAATGCAACTATACAAAACACTAGACATTTTATTGAGCCCATATAATGCCTTCTTCAACATATAAATTTTATTTCCATAACAAAAAATTATTTTACCAAATGGTTTGTTCTGCATACACCTCTTCTTTCAATAATTAATTCAAAAATATCAATTTTACATCCATATGATATACTTTCCACTTGTCTTGGATGCTACTACAAAACAAAACTCTTAATGTGTCCAACCTTAATATTCGAACAAAAGATTCATTATAGTCTATTATAGGTTTTTACAAATACCCTTTAACAACAAATCTTGCCTTATTTTACTCAATTTTTTTATTTATGTTGTATATTTGGTTTTATAACCCTATTTTTTGCCAATTACATTCTTTCTTATTAAAAGATTTATTGAATTCCAATTTTAATGTTTTTCAATTACATTGATTTCAATATCTATTTCTTTCACCCAATTTTTATTTTGAATTGCATCTTCTTAAAAATTTGGATTAGCATTTGTAAATAAATCAAAAATAGAAAAAGTAATATTTTTCTCATTTTTTGTACCACATAAATATTCTATAGGATTCTCATCTTCTTGGCATTAAAATGACAAGTAAACTTACATTTAGAAATACAGACAAAGATAAATATCATTGTTTGCATTGTTGGAGCTGTTACTCACAAAATTGAAGGTTGATTTGGACTATTTTTATTTGAATTTTATATGCAAATATACAAT
Source organism: Torreya grandis (assembly GCA_037957365.1). NCBI lineage: Eukaryota > Viridiplantae > Streptophyta > Pinopsida > Cupressales > Taxaceae > Torreya > Torreya grandis. The sequence goes on from JARHVA010001651.1 coordinate 1,730,501, forward strand.
GAATATTGTTTTTCTAATGTCCCATTCTAATTTTATTCATCTTCCTCATCAATCAATATATCTCTATAGATATATTGATTATAGTTTTATTTGTAAGTAGATTATAAAACTTATATGCTTCAAATTTATCACCACAACCCACAAAAATACACTTTCCCCTTTTTTCATCCATTTCTTTCATTTTTTTATTCCAGCACATGTGCATATGCACACAAACACTCTCAGAGGTGACACTATTTATATTCTTACTCTATAATTCTTGTTGAATCTTATCTTTTACACTTTTAATAGGAAACTCGTTTAATAGATACATAGAGCATGTTTCTACGTCAACCCAAACTTCATATGATAAATTTTTTATTTTCAACATATTTCTATCCATTTTCGTAATTATTTTATTCTTTTTTTTAGCAACACCTTTTTGATGTGGTGTATATCTAGTAATAAATTACTTCTTAATTTTATTTACCTTGTAAAAAATTAAAATTTTATTATAAACATACTCACCTCCTCTATCCATTCTCAAGACTTTCACAAAATCTCCACTTTGTTTCCCCGCCAATGTTTTGAACTATTAGAAAATGTAAAAAAAAAATCATTTTTTCTTCAAGAAACAAACCAAAGTTTTCTTGCTATAATCATCAATGAAAGTAATTAAATATCATCTATTTCTAACTTATGGCATCTATGTTGGTTCACACAAGTCTAAATGCAAACTTAAATATAATCCGTTATTCTTTATGATTTACCAACAATGAATGCTTCTCTATATTTTTTTATTTTTAATACAATTTCTACAAATTTTATTGGGGTACTATATCATAAGTAATCCTTTAAGTCTAAGATTTTTATATGAAAAAGTTAGTACACTAAAATTTAAATGACCAAATCTAAGATGTCAAAACTATGATTGCTTTTTAGTAATAACTTTAAATGAAAGCATCAACTCATTTTAAAATTTTACAGAAAACATGTGTTTTTTTGTCACCTACATTCTTACAACCAACTTATTGTTTTCATTCTTATAACATATTATAGATGAATATTTTTCAAAATTAATTTTATATCTTTTTTTGACAAATTGTCCAATGCTAATTAAGTTGTGCTTTATGCCAAGAATATAATAAATATTTGGGATATATTTTTCTCACCTTATTAGTTTAGATTTAAATGTTGTCTTTTCCCATCACCTCCACTATGTTGTTGTTCCCACATTTTACATCTAATTAAATTGATGCATCAATTTTTTGAAAATATGTCCTTGTTTTCACTCATGTGATTTTTACGCCCATTATCAAAAAACCAAAACTAATTAGTAATTTTTTCAAAAATATTGCATATGATAAACATAGATCTACTATTTATATTTAACTTCATTTTCATAATAAAAATTTGAATTTTTCTTGTTTATATCAAATTTTCCTTTTTATGTGCTCAATGACATAACTAACATATTTATTAAAATAATAGAATTATATATGATATTTACATATATTTAAACTCTATGTACATGATTATGGTTGTTTTCCTTGACTCTTCCACTTAATTTATGGAAGTTACAAATGGTTCTTCCTCTTACATGATAATTGCTTGACCTTCTACCTTTTGAAAAACATCTTTATCTATCTTTGTTGCTTCCTCTTGATCAATATTTGTGATTATATTATGTCATTTTTCATTTTTTTAAGGACATATATGTTATTTAATTTATGCTCAAGATAGGGACTACTTGTTCTATTCAGACTGTGCTCATATGTTTCTAAAGAATATGTAAATTCTTCAACGCTTAATGTTCATAAATATTTAGACTCCTAAATAGCTATAAATATGGGATCAAATATTGTTGGTAAACTTCTCAATATCTTCTCAACAATTATTTGTTTTTCCATGTTCTCTCCATGAGAATCTTTTTAGTACACTACACCCATTGCATATGTGAAAAAACATTCATATTCTTTGATTCTTTCATTTGAAAGTTATCAAATTTCCTTCTAAGCATCGACAGTCTCATACTATTCAAATTATTTATTCCTTGGTAAGAATTTTGTAATTTTCCCTAAGCATTTTTAGATTTAGTTGTTGTTGCTTCTCTCATAAAGATGGATTCCTCAATTACTTGTTGAATTAATAACAAGGCATTTGCATCATTATTTTTATTTTATTTTCATGTATCATTATGTGCCCAATTCATAGAATTCAATGTTTGGTTAGTTGGCTCTATATATCCATTCTTTACAAGATCTGAAAAATCTTAAAAGTTGAAGAGTGTTTTCATTTTGATCTTCCATTTAAATTGAAATATTTGAGAATGTGAAACATTGTTGTTCACATTTACCATGAAAACTTGCTTCAAAAACAAATGTTCAAAATTTATAAAATACCATAAATTAATGATATCAATTTGAAAGTTATATGTATAAAAATTAAATAATATGTAATAAAAATTTACTTTTGAAATGAAACTTTAAACTATGACAAATGAATTGTTGTTCAAAAATTAATTTTAAATACAAACCAAAAATAAAATTTTATTGAATAAAATATTATCATATAAAATTAAAAAAATTTACAAAATATTCTTAAAATTTCATGCTAGAAATCTCATTTTAAGATATTTTTGTAATAAATGTATTGACAACCTTACTATAAATGTTCTTTTATAAATGAATATATTTTAATACTATTTTAACTTTTTTTTAAATCATTTTTAACTTTATTAGATTTTAGTTTTGACACATTTGTGACTTATCAAAGCCAAAACAACGGATGGATAGCTATGATTGAATTATTTATAGAAATATACGGGGCATCTTTTGTGGATGCAACAGCTGTAATCACATTAAAAAATGTGGAAAGCATTCCCATATTCATATTCACAAAGCTCTTATCTTTATCCCTAGAAGAACAAATTCCCTATATTAAACTTTTTTACAAAGGTTTTGATTGAGGCAGTTGAAAGAGGGTATTGTTCGCTTGTGGAAAATATTTTTCAAAGAGGGAGGGGATGTTAGGAACCTATGTGATCCTATCTATTTAATTTATTAATATATTAATTTCTATGAACACATATGACTTGTAAGTTGTCTCGTGAGTATTCTATTTTATCCCATATTCATGGGAAGTAATAGTTGCTTAGATTAGACTTAGTATATAAGTAAGTGTTGAGGCCAATGAAGGCATCCATGAATTTATTGTATTGGGCTTGCTCAAAATAGGTTTCCCCTTTAAGTGTCTTGCAATCAATATAATATTTCAAGTGTTTTTCTAATTATATAAACTTGTTATTTCATGTTTTTTTATTATTGTAGGAGGATCCTCTCATTTGTATGGTCAAGTACAATGGGGTTTGATGAAACTAACCACCATTACAACTACCCTCTATCATATTATATATATGAAAAAAAAATTATTGGCATAAAATCACTGCGTGAACTCTTTATTGATCCTTTATTGCTCACTGATTAAGCCTATTAGGTCACTATCACTTTTTTATGCACATAGTCATCCAAAATAGTACGTGACCATACAAAAATAATTTATAACCTTCAAAAAAAACTCCCCAAATGAAAACATATCAAATGACCAATTTTGAGACAATTCCACTAGTGGAATCACTTTATTCATGCATTTTCCTTCTAAAACCCTAGTTCAAGTTTGAGGGCTATTCTAAGTTCCTAAGAGCATTGAATTTGGAGTTGTGAATTTTCAAGGGGGTTTCAAATCATTGTTAAGATTGTTATAGGTTTGTGGCACCTATAATCACCTATCCTAATCATTAAAACTCTTCCATCATTCCTTTTTTCAAGATTCTACTCACATTCTTGGTTCCTCTGAGTATACAATCTTAGTCTATAGGTTTTAGGGAGTATGTTCTTTAGGTTTTGACCTTTAAAATTGGATTCCAAAATCTACATAGGATAGATTAAGGTCTATAACAACTTCACTCACCTATTTTAATCAATAACCACTCAATATCATGCCTTTGTTATAATCTTTATCACACTTTCTTTGCTCATTGTTTGTGCATGCTTAGTTTCAATAGGGATACGCAATCTAGTTTGTAAAATGGAATAGAAACAAACACTTTAAGTACACAACACATTAAATTATCATTAAAATACTCATTAGGCATTATTAGTGCCACCCTTTGAACCTTCTTTAATTTTAACAATCAAAATACAGTCTTTCTATCACCTCATACAAGCAAAACAAAGTTTGCATATAATCTTCTCAACAAATCTTTATCAAATAATAATGGACCATGTTTAAGAATCCTTCAAAACCTATTATATCTCATTTAATAATCACACACAAACTTCCAAAGTTATTTCTATTCAATCTTTCTTGTGGTGGAAGCACACACAATAATTGTCTCTAAATCACAAAATGCAGGAATACAAGAAATATAGGTCTGTAGTAATGTATTTACACCAAAATACATTAAAATTCACTGTGAAAAAACCTTATAACCTTAATAAAATAATATCAATCTTACGATAACAAATGGAAGTGTTGAAACATGTTTTCATTGAATCTCTCCTTCATTAAACATCTACATACAGTCACCCTTAATTACTTACATACAAAAAAACATGGTCTACCTTGGATTAGTTATCTAAAATAAAAAAACTTCTCAATATTTGGGGTTTTATTATTTAATACCTTTTGAATCCAACCCCAATCTGACTGCTTACCAAAGACATCTACAAACTCTTTTATTGCCATACAACAATCTTAACTACCTTCCTAACTTCCTCATGTACGTTGAGGATGCCAACTAACCCAACTTATAACATGACTAACCAAATGATTTAGTGATGAAATAACCACCTTGAATACTTTTGAGAAACCACATAAATAACTACAACATTGGGGTTCCTTCAACATGACCAAAACTTTGACAAAAGAGTCCTAAAATTTGAATTTGCAAAATGATGGGAAAATGCCTTTTGATCAAAAATTCAAAATTTGAAGACTTATAAGACTCATAATTAGTTAAAAATACCTCATATATGACTCATAATCACTATAAAAACTCATAATGAAGGCCTTTTGAAGGTTCCCCTGCATCATACTACCAAGGGGAAAAGAAAATTTTCCCTAAAAGTTATAACAAATCTTTCTTGATGTGCTTCAATTCTCTATTTCTTATTGAATTTTAATATTCATTACATTTCCTCCTATATCCCAAGGCTTAATTGAGGATTTTAGGCCTTATTTCCTTTTGTCTACATCTACAACCAATTTATCTTGTATACGTGCATGCTCTCTTGAGCCACACTTGTATCTTCTCTTGCCTCTTTCTATCTTCCTTCATGCTATACCTACAACTAAAAAGAAATCATTAAAAAAATAATGTTCTTTCTCATGCCCTTAATTCATTCTCTAACTATATTCCTTGTTCATATCTTACTTTTGTTGCCAAGCATCTTCTCGTGCCTTGTATGGTTCATCCTTCCTCTTTACTTCAACCATCAATGCACCTTATTCTTATCCTTGTATGATTTCTCCCTCATTTAACACATGTTATTCAACCTCAACACCTAAAAATTAATCATGTAGATTGTCTTAATGTGCATGGCTCCTCTATGCCTTCATGAGTGCTCTTATCTTAGACACCACTACTCCATGCCATAGGTCTATGTTTTACTTTGTAACCTCATTTACCATCTCTTTGTACATATGATGAGGATTAAAGTCATACTCTCTCTTCAATTATTCATACAAACTAGAATAATCCTCATACCTTTCCTTATGTTGTTCTCCCAAAGCTTCTTTGTCTTCATTTTCATCTACTTCATGCTTCATGTCAACTGGCTTCTTAGATGGTTGACCTTCTTATTCTTCCTCTTTCATCATGACACTTTCTTGAGCCTCTTATTCCTCTTGGTGCCTCTTGAACACCATTTGAACATGTGCTTCTTCTTTTTTATTCTTGAGCCCATGCATTGGCCCAACTATCTCATTTCCTTCTTTAATTCTCAAACTTGCATACACACATGTAAAAACATCATTAGTTTGAAATCCATGAGGCTTGATTTCCCCCTTTCTTATCTTTTTAGGTTTCTTTCTCAACACCTTCATCTATCTCTTAAAATTGTAAACTTTTCATTGTCTTTTCCTCTTCATCGACATTCCCTTGAGAGGTCATCTCACTCTTATTCTAATCCCAATTAAAAATTAGGGTATAAGGTCCTCCAAATCTTTCTCTAACATTGATAAGACTTCTGTCAACTCAATAATCTCTCTCTTATCCACTTCCTCTTTCATCACTTCCTTGTGGCATTCTTCTTGTCTGAAGCCCTTCATCTTTTTCTATCACTCTTTACCTTATCTCCCTAGGTCTCTCTTGACCTATCTCTTCCTCTTGACAAGCCTAGCTACATGTCCTCTTTACCTTCATTTGGTCTCTCTCTTCTACCTTAAGGCTCTCGTCTTGATCTTTCTCCTCTTCTTGGAGATCTCAGTAGGTCTCTTCCTTCTCTAAGCCTTCGTAGCTTAAGGGATTTTCCATAAACTTGTCACTTTTTTACCTCTCTCTCATGTACCTATAACCTCATTAGCATTCTCACAATAATCTCAATGAAAACTTTCAAGCAATATTTCCAACAATATCCCAAAAACTTTCAATATGTACTTAGCATAAACTTTATGTACAATTAACTAGCATTTTGAAAATACAAACATACCTCCTTCTAAAATGAAACAAGCTCTGATACCAAATGATGCAGATCCTACCTTTATCTCTTCTCCTTCTATATCTCTGACCCCTATAAAAGATCCATTTACAGTATCAAAAGTCCCCAAGATTTCCTTCTTTGATAATTCTCTCTCCTTGGTTTTATGTCATTTTATTTAAAGGATTTGGTTTAGGTTTCCTTGAGTCCTTTTACTTTGTCTCTACATTATTCTCTTCAAACATATCACATATACTCATACCTTTTAATTATTTCTTCAAAACCATTCACAATTGTCACTCTCTAGGCAATCCTCCAAAGGGTCTTCTTTCAACTTACTCATTCCTTGATGAAATTGCCTTAGCCACTAGTTCCTTACATATTTCAAACCTCTTTGTCTCTATTAACACTCTCAACATCATGCTCCTACTCTATCTAGTCTGATTTGAGACCTTTATCCTATCCTCACACTTACTTTTGTAGACATCCAATTCCTAACACCATTTTTCTTGAAATTGTCAATTTTACTAGAATCGCACTCAAAAGCACATTTTAGGTCAAAATCCATAAAATGCCCTAAATGGTTCAAAATTGTCACTTACAAGTGCCAATTTATGTCAAAGTATCCCTAAATAGGGCAATTCATTTTATGGGCTAGCTAACTTTGATCAGATCATTTTGAGTCAAAATGATAATTTTGCCATTTAGTGCTCTGAATTACTCTTTTCTTCTAATTTATTGGTACACATCATGTACCTTTTTTATTTAGTGTTGGCAAAATCCTAAATAGGAATATATCTCCAATGCATATATACTTTGTTTGGTTGCCAAGCATTGGTCCAAAGTTATTCAAACACACAGAATAGCTCTTTTAGACATGACTCAAAGGTTCACTCATAGTGGGGCCTCTTATGGCCTTAGTTATGAAGATGAGAAATTTTATGATGGTCAAGATAACCCCATTATTTTTTATGATATCCCCACAATAGTAGGATTTGAAGATGATTACAATGAATATCAACCCCAAGAAGATCAATATGAATCCCTTCTTAGATTGATAGAATCAGGTGCTAGACTACCTTCTAACTTTTCTACAGAATAATTGCATACCTTAGTTAGAGAAGGATAAAAATGACTACAAGAGAAAGATTTTGCACAAATAGACATACCTTTTTCCTCTAAAAAAGGAAAAGAAATACAAATAGAGTCAAAACCCACAAATCTATATCTTCTTGCTAAGATCAAGATTATAAGTCAATGATATGCAGATCAACTTATCGTAGGCTTAACTGACTCCCTAGTTGCCACTTCAATTCATAATGATGCTTCAAAAGAACAAGGAAATGTGGTTGAAAGTATGCAAAAAATATTAGATGAGGACATTACCATAGTGGATCAAGGTAATCTCAATGAATAGTTAAAGTCTCAAGAGACCTTACAAACTATTCCATTTGACACGGAACATACATTCTTCAATCATCAAGAACCTCTTGTTAATTTACAAACTCAAAAATCCAAACATTCAGTTCGAATTGAGGAAATCCCTCAAGACAATTTGGCTAGTTATTTTCAACCAACACAAAAATTGGTAAATAAACATAGAAATTTCCAAAATCAACAAAGTATGAAACAACCAAATTCATGGAATGTTTTATAATCCAAGAATCAATGACATATATTCTCAACTCAAAGAGCAAATCAGAACCAAGTCATGGATCAAAAGCTATACACTCCCTATAGATCCACATAAAACCAGGGGAACATTCCACCCTAACAGTAAAAAAAACCAGGGGCACATTCGATCCCAATAGAAAAAAAACTAGGGGCACATTCCACCCCAACAATAATGAAACCAGGGGTACATTCCACCCCAACAACATCTTATTCACTCCACAAATTCACCAAACATGTAAGAATGGAATTCTATGAAGGAAATTGTTCAAAGATTGGAGGTGAATAATAGAGTCAAAAAGTACAAATTCTATGAGATATATCCATATCCATTTGATTTATCTATTCTCCAAAACCCTTTTCCGCCTCATTTTGAGGCACCTAAATTTGAAAAATACAAAGGAAAAGGAGATCCACATGAACACATACAAGCATTTTTCATATTATGTCAAGAGGTTGCTTATAATAGAAAGTACTTACTATGACTATTTCCACAAAGTTTAGCGAGACAAGTTCTTAATTGGATACTTAAACTACCCAAGAGATTAGTTACGGATTGGAATGAATTATCAAAAAAATTTGTTAACCATTTCTCATATAACATAGAACATGAATTAACCATTATTGACTTATGAAAATCCAAGCAGCGTGATGGTGAAATTTTCATCGTATATCTGCAAATGGTGGAGAGCATTGGCAGGTCACTTTCAACATAATTTGCCAGATAAATAGTTGGCTGATATCTTTGATTATAATTTGCATCCTGAAGTTGCCCATAATATATGGTTAGCTTGTGCTAACTCATTTGAAGAAATTATTGACAAAGGAGTGTAGATTGAGAGGGCTCTTATTGCTAAGGGCCTTGTTAAGATTTTTGTGCTAGGTTAAGAATCTAATTAGACTAAATCACCAGTTCAAATAGTTATACAGGATAAGCCTAAAGGCTTTAGAAAAAATAAGAACATGGTTGGAAATGGGCTGACTGAAACAAGACATGTACTAATGGTATAGGTTATGCCTCCTCTAAATGTACAATTAACTCCCCCAAATCCACTACCTACTTTGCAGAGCCAACCTCCATGAAGGACATTTCATAACAATTTTAGAGTCTTTAGCAAGTTAGGAGAATCAGTTGAAACAATGTTACAAAATCTTGTTGTAGCTAATTTAATTATATGGCCAATATCAAGGCCATTTCCTCAAGATCAACCAAAACTAGATTGGTATAAAGAAAATGAATGGTGTAACTTTCATCATGTTGCTTGTCATGGTGCATATCATTGTATTCAATTATGACATATTATTGAGGACTTTATTGAAAGTGGTGAACTAGAAATTAAGTTGGCCCTTAATCAAGACATGAATTAGGATATGAGAATCTACAAAGACCCCTTTCCTCAACATGATCCACCACCACCAAGAAACAATCAAAATGGTCACAATCAAGGACAGAGGTAGAATCAGAACCAACAACAAAGTCATAATCATAATGAGAATAATTGAGATCATAATGCCCATAATAATAATGTGGCTTATAACAATGTACCTTATGACTATAATAATAATGTGGGATGTATTTCTATAACCCACATTGCCACTGTTACTGTAAAACCACATGGCCAATCTCATGTTCCTCTCAACATAGGACCCATCATTATAGGGTCAACACCTTTTCCCACTAGTAATACCATGTTGGGTTTGCATCATCATGTTTATACTCCATTTACACAGGTTATTAATCTTGAAAAATAGCACCTTTCTTCTAATTATAAAGGCTCCTCATTGACCCAAAATTATATCAATATAGTTAGTCACCCACGAGTTACCATCCAAGGCCCTTTGCCTTCCTCTTCTAATTTTAATAACTCCTTACCACCTCTAGGTTATGCAGTCGTAACTAGACACCCATGAGTTACCATCCAGGGCCCTTTGCCCACTTCTTTCATAAAACCCAATGAGAACATTGTGCCAATAGTTCCAAAGCTGAATAGTGTCCCAATAAAGACTAAAATAGTTCAATCTAAAATTCAAAGGAATTATAGTCTAACAGATCAATTAGATAAATCCCTTGCACAAATTTCCATATTAAAACTCTTGCAAACATCTAATGTCCATAGAACCATCTTCAACAAACTTTTGTAAAAGTCTATTCTACCTAATGATATAAACCTTGATCAGTTCTAGAACCTAGTTGGACACTTGTATTCATTTTGGTAAATCACATTTGATCAAAAAGACATGTCCACCCTTGGCCCAAACCACAATAACCCACTATATATTGAGATAATCATTGCAAATCACAAGATCAAGTGGGTTCTTAGAGATAATGGTTCAGGGCTGAACATCATATATATTAAATTGGTATGAAGATTGGGCTATATGGATAAATACATTCAAATAGAAACTATTATAATCAAGGCTTATGACAATACCAAGAGGGAGTCATCTGGTACAATTTGGTTTCCAGTCATGGTTGGATCTATTTCTCATCATATATTATTCCATATTATTGATATTGAGCTTCCTTATAACATACTTCTTGGTCGTCCTTGGATCCATGAAGTATAGTTAGTTCCATTTACTCTTTACCAATGTCTTAAGCTTTCCCACGATGGGATCAAGGTTACTATTCCTACTGATCAGTAGCCATATCAATACTACAAACATCTTGAAATAGATTTTTGTAATTATAACTATTGCCCAAGTTCTAAATTCATTGTAAAGAAAAACAAATCCATCATTCCTCATCCATCTCCATCTAATTATATAGACCCTGGTGATCTAGCCTCCACATCGATCAATCCATTTCCTGCAGCCCTTGGCCCAAAAGCACACGGAATTTTATAACCCTTATCAGCTAGGGTTATTAATTAGAATCATGGTCTCAGATTTAAACCACCAGAGGATGACCTCATGACATTTGATAGTTACTCTTCTAAAGTGACTAGTAATGAGACTCCTAGAAGTGATACAACATCCCATTATAGCCTTTTTGATGAGCTTGCTGACTCATATTTATTTGATTCAAATGCCGTATTGACCATAATGCCTATTGGAGCTTCCCATCTTGAATAAAAAAACCACCCTAGTAGTGCTTCCCTTCCTCAAATAGAACAATATATATTTACCATTGGTGCTTCCCATCTTGAATCAAACCCTCACTATAACCTATCCCTTTACCATCTTGAACTCATAAATTGGGATCAGGGAAATTTGGTCATATGCCTTGATGAGTTCCAAAATGAAGAATCGATTGCAAAATACATGGGCCTATAAGATGCATTCCCTGTTGGTGATCATAATTAGGGTTTTGATTTTTCATTAGATCCCTCTACCTACTTTGGAGAGTAGGCAAACTTTCTTGGTCATAATAAAGAACAAACATTGAGATCTTTAGGTGAAAACCTCTTTGAGGCACTTGTCGGTCAGGGAAAAAGTAAAAAAAAGACAAGTCTTTGAGTGAAAACCTATTTTAGGTACTCCCAAGTGGGAAAGTTTTCTCATCCCCTTAGGACATAGAAAGCCCATCTAGACCAAGTTTCATAGCTAGTACAATCATCTCTTCATAACAACATCAAATATTTGAGCATCTTGCTCTTGAGTTTCTAGAGGTTTTTACCAATTGGCCTTTACCTAAGAAGGCAAATTTTGATTCTTCATATTATCTGGATCTTTGAGAGGAACAAAAATAAGATATAATAGAGGAAAATGATCACAACCATACATTGCCTACAATTATATAAGATGGATCCACACTCCTTATGGAGAGCACAATAGAAGTGAATTTGGGAACCCATGAGGATCCCAAAATTGTTTATCTTGGAGCTTCCCTTATTGAAGCAAAACATGAACATATTATATCCATTCTTAAGGATTATATAGACATATTTGCATGGGCATACTCTGACATGCTAGGCTTGGACCTAGATTTAGTTATAAATCATCTTGTTGTTCACCTTGTTGTTAAACCAATCAAGCAAAAATTAAGAAAGATGCAACCATGTATCACCCTTTTGGTTAAGGCCAAGTTGGAAAAGTTGTTAGGAGCCAATTTTATCAGACCACTGGACTACTCTAAATGGGTTTCTAACATAGTACTAGTGAGTAAAAATACCCCAGGCATACATATTTGTACTGATTTTTGTGATATCAACAAAGCATGCCCCAAAGATGATTTTACTCTACCCAACATTGACATGATCATCAACTCAACTGTTGGGTATGAGATGTTATCCTTATGGATGGATTTTTTGGTTAAAATTAGATCAAGATAACCCCTAAAGATCAGCATAAGACCATGTTCACCACTTTGTTGAGGACATTCTTTTAACAAGTCATGCCATTTGGTTTGAATAATGATAGAGCCACATATCAACGTACAATGACTATCATTTTCCATGACATGATGCGTGACATTGTCGAGGACTATGTTGATGATATACTAGAAAAATCAAGAACAAGAGTTGGACATCCTGACATTCTATGAAGAATATTTGAGAGGCTTCATGGATATAAAGTCTGCTTGAATCCTAAGAAATGTGTCTTTGGAGTCACATCAGGAAAATTTCTAGCATTCATTATATCACAATGAGGGATCGAAGTCAAACCTATAAAGGTCAATGCTATTATGGAAATGCCTCCAGCAAATAATCTTAAATAGTTTCAAGGTCTACAAGGAAAGATCTATTCTATATGCAGGTTCATTTCTCAATTGGCAGATAAGTGTCACCCATTTACCCATCTCTTAAAGAAAGGGGTAACATTTCAGTGGGATGAATATTTTCATATAGCATTTGCAAAGCTTAAAAAATACTTGGCCAATCCACCAGTCTTACGACCTCCAACACAAATAAAACCATTGCTTCTTTATATAACAGCCATAAAACATGTACTAGGGGCACTTTTGGCTTGGGATGATGATCATGGTAAGGAAAATGTTGTTTATTATTTAAGCCACACATTGGTAGCCTATGAACATAATTATATGCCTATTGAGAAGGCATGTTTATCTATGGTGTTCACCACTCAAAAATTATGGCATTATATGCTAAATAACAAAACTATTTTTATCACCAAGGTAGATCCTCTCAAGTTCCTCTTATCTAAAGCAGCTCTTAAAGGATGCATGGCTAAATGGATTATGCTCCTTAGTGATTTTGATATTGAGTACTAGAATCAAAAGGCAATTAAAGGACAAGTTCTTATTGACCAACTTGTAGAAGCTCCTATTATGGCCACTCAACCTCTCAACTTTGACCTTCCAGATGATTCTATCATGACGATAGAATAAACATCACAAGAACCTAAATAGTGGATGTTCTACTTTGATGGATCCTTCAAATCTTGAGTGTCTGGAGCTGGCATATTATTGATCACACCACAGGGGGATATTATCCCCAAAGCATCCATATACAATTTCATTGTACAAACACTATGGTTGAATATGAGGCATTGCTTATAGGGATCCATCTTGCTATATAGTGGTATATTCAAAGCTTAAAGGTCTATGGAGATTCACAACTACTCATAAATCAGAAAACTAACCAGTATCAAACAAGGGATGATAAGCTTTTTCCTTACAAGAAAATTATCGATAACCTCATAACACATTTTAAATCTTTGTAGTTTGATCAAGTTCCATGAGTCAACAACAGATCTACCGATGCCATGGAAACAATTGTTTCCATGATTCAAATACATGACAGTGCTAAAGAGTATCAGTTCCTAATTAAAAATCTTCTTCAATTGGCACATATTCTATCAGATTTAGAGAGGATATGCATCAATTCTGATCCTAATCCCTCACCTGAGCTACCATGGTACCAAGATTTTTATAACTATTTCCATAGTCATGTATTTCCCACCAACCTTTCCAACAACCAACAAAAACTATTCCTTCATCGCTTAACATGTTATATCCTCCTTCGAAACACATTTTATCGTAAAGGCTATGATGGAATGCTTCTTCATTTTTTATCTTTAGGAGAATCCAAGCTGGCACTAAAGGAGGTTCATGAAGGAATGTGTGGGGCCCATACCAATGGTGTAGTCCTAATAAAGAAACTCCTTAGAATAGGCTATTATTGGCCCAAAAAGGAGACAGATGTTTGTAATTGTGTAAATAAGTGTGTTCCTTGTCAGCAACATAGCAACTTGATACATGCACCTTCCTTACCATTGCAGTCAATTACAACACCATGGTCATTCTCAACATGGGGTCTCGATCTCATTGAGAAAATTAACCTGACATCTTCATATGGCCATAAGCACATTTTGACTATAATCGATTACTTTACCATGTGGATTGAGGCCATCTTCATATGGCCATAAGCACATTTTGACTGTAATCAATTACTTTACCATGTGGATTGAGGCCATTCCTTTAACTTATGTTACCAAGAAATAAATAGCCAAATTCATTCATTACCATATCATCTATCGATATGGCATCCCAACCCATATTATATCTGATAATGATGGATCCTTTGTGAACCAAGATGTGAAATCTCTTTGTACAAAATTAAAGATCAAGCACAAGAAATCCACTCCATATAAACCACAAGGCAATGGACAAGCTGAGTTGTCAAATAAAACCATTCTATCCTACCCTTTGGGCTTATCAAACCAATCATCACACCCCAACTAGAGCTACTCTATACTCCCTTGTTTTTGGCACTGAAGCTATCATCTCGATCGAGATTGAGATCCCATCATTAAGAATATCACTAGAGCACATTAAAGATAATGAAGACTATAGAGCCTTATGATTACATGAACTAGAGCTTCTTGATGGTAAGCTGGCTATCCTAAAACAATTGTAAGCCTATCAGAATAAATTATAGATAAGTTACAACAAATACATTCTCCCTCGAGAATTTGAGATTGGTGGCTTTGTTTTGAAAGAGAACAAGAAGAATACGAATGCTAAACCTAAAAATAAAGGCAAGTTTTAGCCTAATTAGTTACAATCATTTATTGTCACAACAAACTATGGATGAAAATCATATCGATTGGTTAAACCTAATGGTAAAGAACTTTCAGATCCCATGAACATCATACACCTTAATAGGTTAAATGCATGAATAGATTTTAGACATTGTCTACAAGACCCATGAATTGGGGGTGAATTTTTCTATCATAATTTTATCCCACCCTTTTATCTAACCTTGAACACATTTTATACTACCCTAGTCCACTTTTCATGATTCTCGACAGTAAAGGCTTTGAATCCTTAGCACTCTAAACATATTCTTCATCCCATTCTGGATTGCTCTCTTTGAAAAGCATATTCTTTGTTATGTCTAGGTTATGTTATAAGCTTGAAAACTTTTTATCCCTTGACCAATTATGATCTCAATTATGTCTCATGAACATTATGAGCATCCTCAGTAGCAGTTGTACAAAGTAGTTCAGCTAGGATAGTATTGTGGAGCTTCAGACAAGTGAATAGAAACATCTTCTTAGTTCCAGACCATTGCTACACTATTATAGATAGGTGAATGTAGATAATTATTTTTTACTTTAGGTTTTAAATTATTCTATATCATATTTGCTTCTCTTTATTATTTTATCAAGATCCTTGCTCTCACTGATTTGTGAGCATGGGTCATTGTAGTTGGCTTATCTATCTTATTGGAACCTTTACTCTTATGAGGTACATCTTCTTAATTAGATGGTCCCACCTAGTGCATATTTTATCCCCAAAACACCAAAAACATTAGAAATACTTTGAAAATACCAAAAACATTCCTAACATTTTAAAAATCCAAAAACATCAGAGCATGATCCATAAAAGAACAAAAACATTATCTCGTGCTTCTATACATTTGTGCATTCCCATTCCACCATGCTACATTCTTGCCATTTTGCAAGCACAGAAACACCAATTCATTTCATCTTGTCCCATGCACTTGCCATTTTTTAAGGTCATTCTTTCTCATCTCATCATCTTCTTGTTTGCCACACCATTCTCATTTCTTTGTTGTATCTTCCATTTCTTCTATAACATTATTCATGATGCTCTGATCATCATTTTTTATTCTATCCCATTTCCTGGGAGAACTAAATTTGCCCTAAAGTTCATGTTGGAACATGCATCCATGAAACTATGTAGGTAGCATCCACTTGTCTTATACATCTGGAGTCAGCTCGGCCAACCCCTTCCTTTTTTTCTTCCCCCATTTCTTCTATCATTATTCATCTTTAATTAGGGAACAATTGTTGTGTCATTATTTTTTGTTATGATGTGGTGGAAAGTAATACCTTTACTTCACATGCATGAACATTTGTCTTTAAATTGCACTAACTTGGTTTTTGTTTGTGTGTGTTTATTTAAGTTCTCTTGGTGTTTTGTTGTGTTTTCTTGGTGTTTTGTTGTTCTTTTGAACCTCTCCTTTTATTTCTTCTCCTTTTTCTTACTTCTTGTCTCATCTTAGTCTTGTGTTTCCTTGATTGTTTTTTGCTTATCTCTTTTATGTTTTAGAACATCTTGATGATTCACATGGATCTTGATTGTTTATATCTTGATCCTATGTTATTACATTGTTCTTGGACCATTTTGTTTATTTGATTATTTTTGGTGTCTTATTTTTATATTTAATTTTGCTTTTCTCTTTTGTGTTCAAGAATGCATTGATGGTCCACATGGATCTTGATTATTCATATATTGGTCTCATCTCATTAAGACATTCTTGAATTTTGTTTTTAAACATTTTTGTTCCTACTTAAGTCTTGATTGATCATATCTTGATTTCAAGCTAGGTTCATTTATGTTTATCTTTTTCTTTGTCTTTGATTTTTTTTAAATGTAATCACTGTAACTCTAGTTATGTTCATTGTTTTACCATTATCCTTAGTTATAGGTATTCACATTTGAACTAGCTCAGCACAATTGGAATCTTATGGCATTCTAAGTTATTCATATTTATGATGCCTAATTTCTTTTTCTATAGCAAGCACTTTGTGCTTAGGTCTCAATGCCTTAAACATCAACATCAACTCTGATGAACGATTCTCAAGAACACTTTTCAACACCTAGGCTCATGATATGGAATTAGGTTTCTAGGTAGCGTGCATTTCAAGCTTCTTTATCTATGCTTAGACGTGCATCTCTTTGCATACATTATAAGTATAATCAAATTCATGGTCTATTTTTCATCATTCATCATTCCATTCTCTCCCAAACTTGGGTGAACTACATTGGCCTAAAGTTCATGTTGGAACATGAACCCATGGAACTGTAGGAAGCGCTCAATTTCTATTGAGGTCAGCTCGACTATCCTCATTATTCTTTTCATCTCTTTCATCACTTTGTACATTCTCATATGCTTGGTTTTATATGGATTTCTAAGCCATTACACCATTACATGTACATTTACACCCACTCGTTTTAACCTATATTTTGGGTTATATCCTTAAGCTATTTTGCTTGCCAATTGCCCATGTTGGGGTCCAGTTTCTGAACCACGTCCAAATCAAATCAGCTTTATAGGGGAAAAATAATTATTTATTCTTTATCAATGATCAAAATTTTCCCTACTAGGGCAAAACTATTTTATCATGATCACATTTGATCTACTAGAGTACTTCTTATTATCTTCTCTTCAGAGACCCAATTCTAGTGGTGCTTCCCTTCCTAAACTAGAACGCTCTCTCTCTTTTCCTCTAATTCCAATCTCTCCACACTAATGCCCATGATGGAAATATTTTAGTGTCCAATCTGTCTTAGGATTGATCAATGTCATAAGCGTGCAACTTGTACTCTTAAATTGGGTA
The DNA here is from genome assembly GCA_037957365.1 of Torreya grandis. Classification (NCBI taxonomy): domain Eukaryota; kingdom Viridiplantae; phylum Streptophyta; class Pinopsida; order Cupressales; family Taxaceae; genus Torreya; species Torreya grandis. The sequence goes on from JARHVA010001651.1 coordinate 1,748,623, forward strand.
CGTTTAAAGTGTGTTCCTTACATTTATGAAATGTATCTTTCCCATTCCCCCCATTTTTGGGGCCTATTATACTCCTAATTATATTTTTATCATTGATGCTAATCACATGTGCAAGCATTAGCTCATATGGATGTGATCTATTCCATGGGTTAATCTCTCACTTTCTCTTTTTGAGAGTCCATCTTTTTCTTCCATCCTAGTATGTCCTCTCGAGGGGGCATCATGGGCATATTTTAATTTCTTCTTGAAAACTCTTTTCTTTGAAAAGATGTTTTTTCCCCTAAATTTCTCACTACACCTTTTCAAATAGGGGCAAAATGTAGACATTCAATTCCTAACACCATTTGTGTTGAAATTGTCAATCTAACTCGAATTGCACTCAAAAGCACATTTTAGGTCAAAATCCATAAAATGACCTAAATGGTTCAAACTTGTCACTTAAAAGTGCCAATTTAGGTCAAAGTATCCATAAATAGGGAAATGCATTTTATGGGCCATCTAACTTTGATCAAATCATTTCAAGTCAAAATGACAATTTTGCCATTTAGTGCTCTAGATTACTCTTTTCTTCTAATTCATTGGTACACATCACGTACCTTTGTTATTTGGTATTAGAAATATCCTAAATGGGAATATAGCTCCAACGCATCTAACATCACCTTCCAATTCTTCCCCAGTCAAATTACAACCCAGTAATATGACTTTCTAAACCATTTTGATTAATTGTGCACCAATTTTAAAATAATTACAAAATGTTGATTAACCTTGTTTAATGATAATTAATCCAAATCAAGAGCTTAAGTGGATTTTCCATGAGAATTTTTGAATATTTATTTTTGTAAATTGATTCCTATTAACTGCATCATCAGGTGACATCATCCATGGGGTGGCATCCATCAAGCCATAAGTGCATAAAATATCAGGATTATGGGTCACCCATGCCTATTTAATGCCTCCCATGCCTTTTTAATGCTTATTTATCTTGAGGATATTTATGAGTTTAATTCCAAATATTAGGATTATCCATGGGCATACATCTCAATCTTGAGATGGATGGTCATGGTTGATCCTGACTAATCTCAAAAATATATAAATAGAGAGGCCATGGACATGAATTTTAAGCTTGAATATTGCAAAGTTATAATGTTAAATTTTTTCCACAATCCTTTGCATTTGATCATTGATTTTGTTTTCAAGCTTCATTGATAGGCTAGTTTAGTGTTTTGGAATCATGAGCCTAGGTTTTATGGAGTGTTCTTGAGACATTGGAGGAGTTTTCCACCTTTATTGACCCAAGACTAAGTTCTAACCCACTCATTATTACATGAAAATAACCCTGACCTACCCTGGTTACCCCTCTATTTTCACTTTAGGTGATAATAAAAGGTCCTTGCATTATATGTTAGTATAGAGGTTGATTCAATAAGGTGTTAGAGTATATGGGTAAACTATCACCTTGGTTACCACTATAATAATGCAAAATTTTGACTTCATTATCAAGATGAGTCATATTTTATTGTTGTGGTGGTCAATCAGGTTGTTTTTAGGAGTATAGAGATGGCTATCCAAGTCCTCATGCACATGATTAATGTAAAAGTTTAGAGGTGGCAGTGGTATGAAATTTGGAAGATAACAGAGATAATCTTAACATAGAATGACCAAGTGATAGAGAGCTCAAAAGGTGTAGATATGATGATAATGAATAAAAGGTAATGACCAAGATGGATCCTAAGTAAAGGAAAGAGTCTCACTCAATAGATTTTGAGAGGACCCATAGAGAACATGATGGGCATGAAAACTCTCGTGTAAAGGAGTTTCACTCTAGTGATGAGGAAACAAGCATGATCGAGTAATAATGAGACTTGGATGAAGATGCAGAAGGATCCCAGGGTGGGGATCCCTATGAAGAAACTATTGAGGGAGTGATCAAGTCCCCTTGACTTAATGCACATGCTCATGCACCTCATTGTAAGTCAAAGTAAGATTATCTAGATACCACATAAGTGAGTGACATAGGAGGATTCATTACATGGGCAAGAGAAGGGAACTCATTAGAGTAGTTAGCACTGTATTCATCCCTGAGTTAAGTGGATATATATATTTTATATCAAGTGGATACCATGTAGTATGGTATGCCACCCTTTAATGGGTATGCAAGCCCCTAGACAAGTGGTTCAACTCATAGTGGAGTGGATAAAGATGGAGGAACATTGACATCCCAAAAAGCACTCCAAATGACTAGAGGAACCATTGTGAAACTAAGGGTAACAATTGGTGGATCCATCATACTAGGTAGAAGTAGTCAAGGCTCAAGCATGACTTTAGGCAATGTGCTGGTGTTACAAGTTTTATAGGCACTAGTTATGTACGTGCTTACCCCTTAGATCTATTACAGGATGACCATGAGATTACCTAAATATCATGAGGTTGAGAATGTTGTAGAGCATGTTCAAAAGTGTGAACTAATTTGGCGAGCGAAAGGGATCACTTCACCCAAAAGGAAGGTAACTAATTTTTCCACCACTCTGATAGACCATGTGCATACTTGGTATATGAATCTAGACCCTAATCAAACCATTATGGATCATAATTTCTTGAAGGATGAATGCATGAAAGAATTCAACATCTTGAAATTTGAGCAGTAGAGAATTGTTTCACTCAAATAGATCAATCAAGAACCAAGATAGAGCATCCACACATGTGATTCTAGGTTTAAAACCCTAGTGTCTAAGCTCTCTTATGCATTTCACCCTGTGTAACATGCCCAATAGTTTGTTGGGGATTGCCTTGATTTGGTGTGCCCTCTCAATTCTAACATTCATTAAACCCTAAGAGGCACTGAAGGTTCCACTAAGAGCCAAGGCTATCGACATAGCGGACGTGATATTCAACCCAACCATGAAGGTACAAGTCACAATGATGGAATCATTGATGAAATATATTATGTCCAAACAAGCACATAACACATGCCTTAGCTTATGTTGCATTGACTATAAGGTGGAGGTGCACAACCAAAATAATTTACCTAGGAATATTACACACACCTTGAAAATATCCTATGAGATCTACTATGAGGGCCATAAAACTAATTACTACCCTCTTTTGAAGCATGTGATTGAGACCAAGGTGCCTCTATATTATGAGATATACAATGCCTCTACCCATAACACAAATGATGTTTAGGTTATATATGAATTCCATGAGGCACAAGAGCGAAGTGTGTAACAAGATATTATAGGACCCTCAAGGTATGAGCCAAATAACCTTGGATATGGATACCATAGGTAGAAATATGGAAATAAAGTTTGCACTAGAGGATGAAATGGGGGTAGGTTTCAACAACAATCTTGTTACAAGTGTGGTTTGTTAGACTAAATTTCAACATGATTGTCCCCGTTATTTCATTTGTATGTATTGTCATGGTGCACACAAGGTTGAGGACTACCTAGACCTATATATGAGGATCACATAGAAGGGACAACCTAAGAAAGGTATAGGGATGATCTGATGTGTGCATAAGTCTAGGGTACAGAAGAAGAAGAAGAAGATGGAGATTATTGGAGCCAAAGTCCAGGCACTAAAGAACACTAGAATGGCTACTCCAAAAGCAAAGACTCTAAAGAAGGAGGTTAGGCTAAAATGTGAGCCTAATGGATGAGAAGCCAAATTAGCATGTCCAACATCTACCCTTATAACCTCCAAGGATGGGTCATGATAGACATAGGTTTTGATTAGGGCCTTGTATGTAATCTAGTGCCTACAATAATAACTTTAACTCACCTAAGAACTTGAAGATAAAGTTTAATGATAAGTCTGGACCCATGAGGAGTAACCTGACCTCATATCTATTTTACAGTGTAAGGGGTTGATTCTCATGGTAAAGAACCTCCTTGTATAAAGTGATAACACATATCCAATGAATGTCTTGGTCTTAGACCAAACATAAGGGTGTGAGTCAGAACTCGCCTAGAGCATCAACTATGATTAAGAGTTACTCATGGATGCTGAGATCAATGGATGGTTGGTATGTGACATCCTAATGGACACTGTCACTAAAGTGAATGTCCCCATGGGAGATGCATTATGGAATATGAGAAGTCTTACATTATATCCTTCACCTCATGTCTTGACTATGGCAAAAAAGACTAAAGAGTAACTCATAGGGATTATACGTGATGCTGACATCAAGATCATGGATGTCAATTTCAACACTAAATTTGAAGTGATAGAGCTTGTTGAGTAAGACAACTACCCTAAATTTATAGGAAGGTCATGATGTTATGCAAACAACATGGACCTACATTTCAAATAGTGTTACATGAACTTGAGAATGGAAGTGAGCATGTAGTGATCCCATTGACTAAAAACCAAGGTGTCACGTATGTTAAACAAGTGGAGGCCATATATGAGTTCAACACCTTCTATAATATCACCAAGGCAAGTGCATGGACAAGTGGTGAAAAAACCCTATGATAGGAGGTCATGAAATATGATAAAAAATCATGAGTATAACCAGTGATCAATGGGTGTAGGAAATATATGAGGAAACTAGATGATGATGTGGAGTGATACACTTAAACCCCCTTCTTGAACCTGAGCATGAGGTATCATGTGCTAAGAGTACACCACCTTGTAGAAGGGTCGACTTATGTTGTGGAATTATATAGTTATACCCTGAATCCAAGTACATGAAGAATGAGCCTTGGTCTTATTGATGGTGTGGATTGCACCCTTGAAATAAGGCTTAGCTTCTCTCTTCCACACGGCACAATGGAGACTCCCCTCTTGCTGTGGGTCTGGAAAAACTGAGGGGAGAATCTCTAGATAAGGGATATCTCCCTTTGATGCATCTCTGAGTTCTTTCACTACTACTGCTAACAATGGGGGGGGTGAAAAGGGAGAAGGATATAACCAAAATAGAAATTATTTAAATGATGATGAACCAAATGATTTTGATCTACTCAGCTATTTTATCACTTCAGACTATAAGGGGGTGAATAGACACTTTATTTGATAGAAAGACCAGACTATAGGGAGCTTTAATAGGGGCCTTAATAAAGACACATAAAGAATGAACTTACCATAGGCTCTATAGAAAACACACTATCAAATAACTACTCTTCTATCTCTACACTCCAGATGTAGCACTTATGGTTAACCTATAGAAATGGTGCTTTGGCTACACTAGGTATGTTGTTGTCAATCTATGAAAGCATCAAGCTAAAAATGACTGAACATAGAATTGATACACAGACACACTCAAAAGTATAACCAGATAGATAGAGGTAAAATACATTCTTATTGATCAAAGGTAAAATTTTGGCAGGGCTTCACCTTACAAAAATGAAAGATCCCTTACAAAATGAGAGATTAATATATATATATATATATAGCATGAAGGAAAAGACTTTGGTGCTTTCTAGAACAAGCGGCCCATGCTATGTTGAATACATGGGAAAGAGGAAAATGCTGAAGGAACCATGTTGTAGATGTTGCTAGTCTTGACTTTGGTGCTTAACCCATATTAAATGTTACTACAAGAGCATGGATCACTTTATCTATTTGAATGACAAGGCTGCTTCTCAATGAAATTCACGTGACTGCCTGCTCATTAATGTAAAATGAGGAAAAAGGGGTCACTCTATTGAATGCCCATGCTCTCCTTGGCATCCACTTGGTGGAGACTATTTCATCCACTCCAATAACTTCCTATGCTGATTCTTTCTGTGCCACCTAGACTATTCTATCTAATTTTGTGCTTGGCTTTTGTCCTTTTCTAGATATTTGGCCCTCGAGGCTATTTTCTATCATTTCTTGGCTCTTTGGGCTCCCCTTGAATCCCTTCAGGCCTGTGTTTAGGAGCTCTTTTAGGCTCTTCTTCAATTGTTAACCCATTTCCATGTGTGGGCCTGTCCTTAATCATTTAAAAATCAATGGCTATCTTATCACCATAAAGTTGATGTCTATAGGCATGTCATCATTTTGAAAGCCAACAGCTATATCATTGTCCTAAATTTGATGTCCGTGCACCTGTCATCAAATGTTTGAACCTCTAATGGCTATTTTACTATGCTAAAATTTATGTGCTCAAGCCCATCATTGCTTTGGTAATTCCTTCATCTTTATGCAACTGAACCTTTGGCCTTTTGCAATTCCTTCGGCCTTTTGCAATTGAACCTTCCCAAAGGGAAGGTGACCTTAGCTGAGAGTCCCCTGCAAGGGAACTTATCCTTCGGGCTCCTTTGTCTTTTCAATTCCTTCAAATAAAATGTTTGAAGGAATTTCTTCAGACATTTTGCTGAAGGAAATCTTTCCTATAAGGTCTCAGCTCTTTCCCTTTGATAAATTCATTTGGACAAAAGTCTGAAGGAATTCCTTCGAGATTTTTTCTGAAGGAATTTTCCTTGGTCTCTTTCCTTGTGAATTTCTTTGGACAAAATGTTTGAAGGAATCTCTTCAGGCACTTTGTCTGAAGGAATTCACCCTTTAGTTCTTCTTTGGATTTTTTTGAACAAAATTCTAAAGAAATCCTTTGTCTTTTGCATGGATTTTCTCTGAAGGAAAACTTACCTTTCAGCCTTCTACCTTGTAATTCTTTGAAGGTGTTCTCCGCCCTCTACAAGGGCACTTTGGGTCTGGAGTTGCCCTTTGGACCCTGCTGAATGGTCCTGTTTGCAACCTGACAAGGGCACTTTGTCCTCAGAGCTTTTTAAAAGACTCACATTCTTTGAACTATCCCATCTCTTTGCCAAAAAGGATTGTGCAAGGCAATTTCTCAAAGCAAAATAAGCTCCATATTGAATCAAAAACCTACAAGTCTTAGATATCTCAACTTTTTATAAGAACAAGGCTTATTGCAAGGGGAAATTGAGCATTTGAAATAAGGTGGATTCATTCAAGACTGATAACTTAGAATAGCAGGGGAAGAAGGAGACTAGATTTTTTTTGGCCTACAAGACCAAAATGGTCACAAATTTGGCAATTCTCAGGGGAAGCATGCCTACCATGCTTAGGAAGACTGGTAGCCTACAAGTCCATTAGGCACGAAGTCAGAATGCAACCTGAAAGGTTGACAATAACCTTGAGAGAACCAAGAATCAATCATGAAGCTTTTACCCCAAACTGTAAACCAAACACACACAAGGCTAAAAACTATGAACATGCGCTAAAAGCACTTAGGGAAAATAGGTAAAAATAAGGAAAATATATACATAATGAGAGAGGGATCAGCGATAATGCTTAAGGTATATCTCATTAATTGGGATATGCAATTCCTCACCATCCAACCTGGAGATTTGGAATGCATTATGTTGTTTGCATTGAGTGATGATATATAGACCAGTCCATAGGGCATCAAACTTTGTGTATTTTCTAGGCTTAGCTCAGTCCTCATCCCATTTTAAGACAATGTCACCTTCTGAAAAGCCTTTTGATGAAGATTTATTATCAAAATACTTCTTCGTTTGCTGTTGACGGTTGGTCATAGAAACCATGGATTGGTCCCTTATCTCCTGAAGTTATATCAATTTACATAGCCTAACCTCCATGATGTTGCCTTCTTCCAATTTCAACTGGTGAGCAAGATCCAAAGCTATAAATTCAAGTGAAATAGGAAGTCTAGCTTCCCTTCCATACACAAGCATGTATGGTGAATTGCCAATTTCCCTCTTTGGAGTAACCCTATCTGCCCACATGGTTGTTTTCAACTTGACATGCCAAGTTCTCTGATTCTCCTCCATTGTCCTTCTGATAATTTTGATCAAATTCTTGTTGGTGGACTCAACTAGCCCATTCCCTTATGGGTAGTAGTTGGAATAAGTGCTAAGGTAGATGTTGTATCCCAATGCCCACTCACTTGTTTTGGTTCCCAAGAAAGCTAATGCATTATCTGAGATGATGATAGCTGGGACTCCAAACCTTATCACCAGGCCTTCGTAAGAGTCTAAGACTGCACTTTCATTAGCCTCCTTCAAAGCAATAGCTTCTACCCATCTCGTGAAGTAATCTGTATCAGTCAAGACCCATTTATGGCCAACACTAGAAGGGGGGTTGATCATCTATATGAAGTCTTGGCCCCATTGCATGAATGGTTGTTCTACCTGAATAGGCTATAGAGGCATTACAACCATCCATTACTTTCCATCAAAGAGGGCACACTTCTATCACTTTTATATCCAGGCATGGGTGTCTCTAAATAAGGTGGGCTAGAAGTAACCAACTATCATAATCCTTGCAACTGTAGGCTTAGGAGCAAAGTGACCACCAGCTGGCCCATCATGGAACTCAGACATCACCCTATCACCCTGACCTGGGTCTATGCACCTAAAGAGTACTCCTAAAAAATACCTTTTGAATAGCACCCTATCAATCAGGACATAAGGGAGAGATTAGAGTCTAAAATATCTCCTCTTAGTCCTATCAAGGCCCTATGGGCACTCACCAGTGAGAAGGAAATGTTTCATGTCTGATGCCAAATCCTTCATGACTGTTGGTTCTTCTATTGTAGCTTCATCATGGATTAGCAAAATGTCATATTTATATTTTTTAAGGCCTATATCAAGGTATTCACCTAGGCCTTTTCCCCTTACCAGCTTGGTGGTTTTGATTCCCACATCATATTTCATTACTTTGGTGATCCATCCCACTCTCTTTTCATTTAGATCATGGTTGATCAAAAAATCTTTGACACTGGGATGGGGCACCATGATATGAACCTTGATTTTTGACAGCATATGTCTAATTTTTTTCAAGCTTCATATGACTGCAAGGACTTGCTTTTCAACATATATATACCTAATTTCAAAACCTTCCATACCTTGGCTAAATAACGCAAGTGGTTATTCAAGGTTTTTGTCATTTGCTTAGGTAATCATAGCGGAGATTACCTCTTCATTTTTGAAGGTGTAGAGGTTGAAATCCTTGGTGAAGTTAGGACTAATCAAGGTAGGAGCCTAGGTGATAGCATGCTTAATCCCTTCATAACTATCCTTCATTTGTGTTGTCCACGTGAATTTCTCATCTTTTTTCAGTATGGAGGTCAGTGGCTTGACTATCTCAGAAAAATTTGGGATAAATCTCCTGATGAAATTTATTTTACCAAAGAAGCTTTGTAGACCTTGCTTATGCTTAGGGAAGGAAACTGCTAGGATGGTATGAAATCTTTCTGGATCAATGGTCAAGCCCCCTTTCAAAACAACATGGCCAAGGAGTTTACCTTCATGGATAAAGAACACACATTTCTTTGGGTTGAGAGAGATACTTTGGGTTGAGAGAGATACCAAAATCTCTACACCTCTCAAATATTTGCCTAAGGTGTTTTAGATGTTGGATTTTTTTCTTATAAAATATTGTCACATCATCAAGATAGACCAGTACAACATTATTTATCAGGCCTTAGAAAGCCATGTCCATGGCTCGTTGAAAAGTAGCTCTAGCATTGGACAGTCCAAATGGCATTTTTTGGTAAGCAAACGTCCCCCACTTGGTATTGAAGGTTGTCTTGTATTGATCACAGTCTTTCACTAAAATATGATTGTACCCTGAACACCCATCAAAGAGGGAGAAATGTTCACTGCCTGTCACCATTTGGAGGATCTACTCTATACTTGGGAGAGGATAGTGATCTTTCAATGAGACTCTATTGAGGTCTCTAAAATCCACACATAGTCTGATCTCCCCATTCTTTTTCCTAATAGGGACTAGATTGGCCAGCCAAGAAGAGTGTTTGATCTAAAATATGATCTTGGACTCAATCAGCTTGGTGAGTTCCTTCCACATGAGAGGCTCACTATTCAGGTTGAGTTTTTATTTGATGGTCTTGGCACCTTCCTCCAGCTCAATGGTATGTTGGGCAAAACTTGGATCAAAACCCTTCAAGTCACTATACTCCCAAGCGAGGACATCGGCAAATTCTTGGCACAACAAGATGAAAGCCTGCTTGTCATGATCTGTACATACCTTCCCAAGTGCAAGCAGCCTATTCTTGAATATTTCAACCTTTTCATAGTTTTATTTCTTCGTTGTGATGCTTGATTTGTCATTTTTCAGTTAGTCATCCTCATTGAAAATGCTCTCGAGAGTGACTAAGCCTTTGGGAAGTTTGTTGGTCTTTAGCGAAACAATCTGGCTGCCATATTGTTGTTATAGCTTGGCTTGATTTCTATAGGTAAACTCAGCCTCCTCTTGCAAGAAGAGTGCTATCTACCAATCGATATCAAACACCTACCAATTGGTGATGTTATTAGGCATGGAGGGTCTAATTACCACTTTTAAATGGCATGGATTGTTGTCTCAGCCTATCTCCTTGGGGACGTCAAATTGGGCACCAACTATTCCTAGGTTGTTCGCTTGCTTATTCTGCTCTCTTGGAATGGAAATAACATTAAAAGTGAGGAAACTCTCCACCAAATCCCACACCTTATGCTTGTAAGACTTAAGCAAGGAATTCTTTGTCAAATTTTGGCCTCTAACTTGATTTACGATCAGCTCGTTGTCCCCAAAAACTTGCAGCTCTTTAATTCCTCTTTTCCTTGCCCACTCCAAACCATGGATACGAGACTCATATTCTGAAACATTACAAGTGCAAAAAAATGGAACCTAAAAGTTGAGAAGTATTTCTCCTTTGAGGGGTAAATTAACACCACTCCACCACCAGCTCCCAATTTGCTTCTTGAGCCATCAAAGAAGAGTTACCATAAACATGAGCTCTCTTGGTTTACTTTCATCAATTTGGCACAAGAGTACCTTCTTCATGCATGTAATAAATTCAAATCCCTACCTCTTCTATAAACTTGTATGGGTTGTGTTTGAAGTTGTCACTTCCCCATTCGTCTAAGATCAGGTCAGTAACTCCTTCAAAGGCAGAGGGTGGAGATTGATCTACTTGGAATTCTTATTCATCAATAATGGTGTAGCTGACATTCACCACTTTGAGTGATTATGGCTCTAGATGATCTCTATAGATTGGCTTTGACTCAATCTTAACCTTAGTCCCATATTTGGTTCTAAAAACTATGTAAGACCAGTTTGCTGCTAGGTACCCACCTATTTTGAATGTGAAAATCCACCACCAACACCACATCATGGGGAACTAAGAAATTTGGATAGGTGTGCATCATTAGACTCAATCCCCATACCAATCCTAGTGTCTTGGCTAGTGATCCATCTAGCTGCAGGACTCCCTTGGTCATCTCCTCGTATTTGAGTCCTAACTTATCCACTATGCATTTAGGCATTACTAAGGTACTTTCCCCACTATCAATAATGCATTTGTGTACCAAGAAATCTCTTATGACTAAGGATAGATAGAAAGGGGGAACCTTTTCATCTTTTTTTACTTGGCTTGCCATGGAAGGGTGCCCATTCATGATCAAAACATTATCAGCGTTTATTGGCACAACTTGTTCATTTAGCCCGTGCAATTCCTTCTGGAGTGTGTCCTTTTGTCCTGGCATTTCTAATGAATCTCACAAGGAGATATTCATGTGCATCTTCTTCATCTGGTCTACCACATTGATCTAGGGATTGTTTCCCTTTAAGTTTTCTTTGGGGGTGCTTGCAGCCTGAGGTGCAGATTGAGGAGCCGAGGGTGTAACTAACAGCCTATAATTTGGAAATTTCTGACTCTCATATGATGAATAAGATGCTACAAATGTTTGGGCAGCTGCCTGAGCTTCCTCCATAGCTCTCTTTTTTAACCTAGTGTTGGCTGCAACACAATCACCTTGGTTATTCATACTACCCACATAGTTGACTACATAAAATTCACCTTCCATGTGATTCATGAGAGTGGCATTAGACTAAGCTTGCATGTTATCCATGCCAGGTTGTATTGGTGCCTCAAATCTTTGGAATTGGGCAACTTGATTGTCTTATGCATTCATATATTGACTCAACGTCTCATTTATATAAGCAGCCTATTCTTGACCATATCCTAGGGGTGAGCAATTAGGTTGTTCCTATACCAGATTATTTTAAGTGGGCACAAGAGCTTTGGATGATGAAGGAGCACCTGGATTATACCCTTGATATGGTCTGGCTTGTGCAAACTGACCCTATCCTTGATTATAATTCTGAAAAGAGGATCTATTTACTTGTCCAAACTACTGATATCCCTGATTTGGTTGATAGTTTTGAGCTTGTTGCCTTTTGAGAGCCACTAGTTCATTGGTCATGCTTTGTAACATTTTAGGCTCTATGATTCTCTATGATTCTCTACATATGTGTAATAATACTCTATGTTCATGAAGAAATAATATAATCAATAGGGGTTCGTGGAAACCATCATTGAAAGCTCTATAATTTGGTTGAAGTAGCAGTAATAAAAACATTTTTATTTATTTTTGGATAGCTTGAAAATGTATAAGCTATCCAATTATCTCAAGAGGACAATAATTATCTATGAAGAGTGGTAAATGAATAACATTTCCTAAATGAATTGTGACATATGTGTGCATAGTAGAATTAGGAAGTGTATCATGATTTTTTGGTAAGTTTGTACTTGTTGTCTTTGTTTGATATATATTTTCCTTCATTTCTTATAACCATGGTTTTCTATGTTTGGAATTATATTTGGTCAAAAAGGGACTAATATGCAATAGAGTATAGCATGATTCTAATTCGTGTGTGGCATAACATTGCATAGATACAACAAATAAATTCGATGCAGTAACTTTATTTACGTGTTTCATGCCATATCATATAGACGTAAATAATTTTCAAGTACATATATTGAATTTGTAGACACCTAAATCTGGCCACCAATAACCTCCAACCAAGCTTTTGACCAATTTCCACCTAAAATGCATAATTTGGCCCAAAAACACAAATACATTAAATGAGTTGAAATTGACATATTCAAGTGCCAATTTTGGCCAGGGTATCACTAAATGGGGCAATGCAATTTATGGTCTAGCTAACTTTGATCAGATCATTCTAAGTCAAAATGTCAATTTTGGACCTAGGTGCTCTAGATTGCTCTTTCCTATCAAATATCTTGCACAAGGCATGTGCCTTTGTTATTTTTTGTTGATAATATCCTAAATGGGATAATGGATCTAACGCATCTGACATCGCCTTCCAATTCCAATCCAGTTGAATTTTGGACCAATAACAAGGTATTCTGATCAATTTGAGTAATTTGTGCACAAAGTGCTTAAACTTAAGAGATAAATAAACCAAATTAGAGCCTAATCAAGAAATCCATGGAAACTTGTTGAATAATTTGTTTTGGAAATGAATATTGAATATTTGCATCATCAGGGGATCTCATTTCTTGGGAAGACATCCCTAGGCCATAAATGCCACAAATATCAGGATTCATGCCCTCCATGCCTCTTAATTGTCCCTTTTCCAATGTCATGATGAGGATAATTATAAACTTAATTCCAAAAAAATGAATTAAAATTTAAAATACAATCATTTTTGTAGAAGACCATAATGGATAAATGGATGACATAATAGTGGTCCAAGAGTGGGTCGGTTGGTGTCACTTTATATGTGCTTTATCCATTACCATTAAACAAAGTAAATGATGCTCAGTTCCCATGTGATTTAAAAAAAATATAATGTAAAGTTTGATACAAAATATTAATACTCAAAGAATTTTTTTTTACTTTATTCTTTCATCACGTCTTTCGAAAGCAGCAAAGAATAATAATTATTGATAGGGAAGTTCTTTATTGGTTTTCTCTTCATGGAGGAGAAAAGCGTGAACTAAGAATAAAATAAAGCTGAGATAAATTATTTACATTTTAGAGATAATTTTATTCATTATTATTTTAATTTCCATTTAGAAGTGTGTAAGGAATTGGAATAATTAAAGACAAAGAAACTAAAGTTGTTTTGGAGATAAAATGCGTTCCTTTAAATGATGGAAGAAATTATAAATTGTGCAAATGATGACATGATTTATGTCATTTCAAATTTTGTTTAAGAGTCTAATCTAAAGTAATGTTTTTATAATGAAGCATTCTCATCAATGCAAATAAAGTGTAATATTTTTTAATCTTAAGATTATATATTTTGAAAATAAACTCTCTTTATAAGGGTAATGAATATGTGGTTTTTAAGTAAAGATATGAATCAATGGTGGAGACATTATTGTCTTCCTATTCTTTTATTTCATTGTGTTTTTTAGTTTAAGATTTGAATTGAAATATTAATATTTTAGTAGAAGCTTTTGTGTGTTTGGCTTTCAAATGATTGATTGAAAAGTATCGAAGAGGATCCAAAAGTGAGGTTCAAGTTTAGGAAGATATTTTTCTATGAAAGAGGATTAATGCCCAACAAAGTTATGATTTATTGATACACTATAGGAGTTATGATTGACCCAAAATAACAAGTTCTAAGAGCCTACCATACAATGAGGTTAAATTGCTACCTACATGCATGTGTGTGCAAAGTGAGGAAAACATCGACTGTGTGGTGCTTAAGGGATGTTCAAGGATATAGATAGTAAAATGAGGGTCAAAAGACATGTGTAAAATTCACTCTAAATTCAAACAAAAAATTCATAAGAGTTTCTTAAGGTCACTGATGGCAATGAAGAGGACAAGAGATCTATTTAGGCCTAAAATGCCTAAATGGTCATACACAGGCTGTGTATGAAGACTGAAAGAAACTTGCACACTTTAGAGGTGTCTTGAGGGTATGTTATGGATCCATGAACCTGGAAGATGGATAATTATTTTTTAAATATGCACACAAGTTGTATATTCACTGCAATGGGAAGAAAGTGCTCAACTAAAGTCATTAGGGGTTATCCACAAAGGATTATCTCCAAACCATAACATAGGCTAATCAAATCTTAATGAGTTGAAAGGGGGTAAGTTTTTTTAGATAATCATTAATATAAACTATAGGAGGTCCATAAAACTTTATAGAGGTGTTATTAGCTTAGACCAAACTCTTCCATCCCTCTTATGCTAAGAATTAGCCCTCTCAAATTTTCACACAGTCCTATCATACCCAAGAGGTTATTATTTTGGACTCACAACTTCATGGAGGATATGCATGGGGAAGATTGGTCTTTGGGGTTGTTAGGTAAGTCTAACTACTTCCATCATATGGCATTAGTTCTTAGATTAGTCCCTTTTACTCTATGAACAATCATTAAGAATCCAACTCCTCTAAACCCTACTCAAACCTTAAAAATGACCAAATGAGTAGGTTTTATCCTGAAATGACTCAAAATGGATTGTTTTGGATTGGGAATGGTCAGGATGACTTTCATGTTTCTCATGGGCACCTAAATAGGTAATTAGTTGGCACGTGCAAAGTACTGTTATATAGAAATTGGCCAAGAGATGATTGTTGTAGGCTTAAAAATGTAGGTTTTGATGACTCTCCATGAAATCTAACTGAGTGAGACCTAATGGATTATCTTGGGATCATCTATGACCTTGATAAAAAATTATATGATTCCATCTATGATCTCATTAGAGGTATCAAGGCAAATTTGTGATTCTCAAATCAATTGCAGAGGAGCAGAGAGGAGAACTAAAGAGTCGCAAGGCACCTATAGAACTAGTGATAGTTGGATGAGATGTTGCATAACCTAGAATGGTCAACACACTTATAAAATCAACATATAATATTATCATGTATGAACAAGTGTCTAAAATAGGGATGAACTGTTAGAAACCAACACTTGAGATGACTTTTCAATCTTCAATCAATAAGAAGAGCAGCTTCAAGAGAGAAGGGTTATGTGTCACTCCTATGCCAACATGAAACTCATCATTACTCCAAGTGCGCACATGTTGAGAGAGTCTTTAAGACTATTTTTAACATCTTTCTTATTTGTAATTTGTTCCATCATGAGAAAACTTGTCTAGGACCTTCTCCAACATCCATCTTCTCTCTTCTTCTCATTCTCTTCTATATATACAACCTTGAATGGCTTGTTATGGATCCTCCACTTGAGTATGGAAAATCCTTTCTCATTTTTATGTCTTTGATCAATAAAGACTATTGGTTTTACCTCCTTCTATGACTGTACTTAGTGTGTATTCATAGATAGTTGATCTTGTTAAGTGATTTGCTTAGTCTTCCTTGACATGTCCTATCCTAACACCTATATGCAGTTTAAAAGCTTCTCTTGAAAGTCATGTGAAGTGTTTAAGTGAAGTATAAGATTTTATTGTGGTTATCTATTCATTAGTGTCATCTTAGACCTCTTACTTAGTTATCCTAACCCAAGCATTCATCACAAATTTCACATTGAAACACTAATGTAAGAGATTCAGATTAGGAGTAGTGTATATTCAAACTAGTCTCATGGTTGATGTGGACATACAATTGGTTGGTAGTGGTCAATCAGTTTGGTGTATCACCTCCCTAGTTAGGTTTATTTCATGTTATCCCTCTCCTTTTTCCTTATAATATACTAATGTAGAGTTGTGAGTCTAATTGATACATCAAGGGGAGCTAAGCTTATAATCTAAAGATTCAATCCACCTATTAGGATGCCCATAGTCTAAGATTGTTACCATGTTACCCTAAATTATGAAATCTTGAACAACATTCCAAAGATATAGATTTTGATGATAATAGATAAGTTGACTATCAAATTAAAACCCCATATAAAAAAGAATGATAGAAATTCAAGAAGAAGAAAAAATTGAGAAGGAAAAAAAACTCCACTAAAAATCAAAAAACAAACCAATAACACTCTATTAAAACCAATAATCAACAAATAAACAAAACAACCTACAATCATACCAATTAACAACTAATAAATACATTACAACCATTTTTTTGTGTGCATAGAGATCTATCCATTATAATGGATGTATTTGTATGAATAAATGGACCCCATAGTAGTGATTTAGAAGTTGGTCGATAGGTGTCACATATAATGTAAAGATTATATGTGATTTATCCATTACCATTAAACAAAGTAAATGATGATCAAATCCCACGTGCTTTAAAAAAATATTCATACTCTATTATTTAATTATTTGTTAATAATATGGAAAACATGAGCAAAATAATTTTTACTATTAAAACTCCTCATATTATATTAAAAAAATAAAAATATAATATAGAAGGTTACAACGTCGCTAGATAAATCATGGACCAAACTCCATGTCAGGCAAAGAAACCAACTCAAAACATTAGCAAACTATTGGATATAACACAACAAGAACAATAAAAAATTACCAAAAAGATAATCAAGCACATGTTGCTACGCCAAGAGGTGGAGGTTTATCCTTATGAAGCATCGACCAAGCAGGTGGTTCCACATCTGGGATCTCCAGAGCAGTCTAGCTATCTAGGGGTCATCATGTATAGTCCTATGGGAGACTATTGAGAAGGACCATCATCAAATTTCCCAAAATCACACCAACCACCACCTAGAGGAGGGAAAGGTGAAAAGTGGTCCTTGCTGCGAGACCAATTGATGCTTCAACATCTCCTGGGAGGAGGTGGCAGGGGCCCATGGGGCAGGTTGTTTGGTAGAACTCTGCTCATAGTGTATGGGGCACTCCCCCAGTAATTTAGGAGTTCATGTAGGTGGTAGAGGTCCAGTGCCATCTTTTCCACTTGATCCTAGATATGTAAGTAAAATGAGAAAATAACAACCTTTTCATTAATAGAAAATGAAATATCACATTCCTCATGATTAACAATAACATTATTTCTAGCTTTCCAAAGTTGAAAGAGGATGATATCACAAAAAAATCGCCATAGAAAATCAATAGAAGTTGGCCAGTTTGAATAATCCCCAAAAAGTGCCTACTGCCAAGAAAAGGGATCAGGATGAAAGGGTTGAAATAATGAATGGATCCAATACTGAGTAGATTGGGCTTAAGGACAAAACTAGAACAAATGCTTGAAATATTTAGGCCACTCACAATCTAGATAGAAGGGCTGAGGAATGTGGAGGTGGAGTAGCCTCTCACTAAGGTGGAACCCCTAGTAAATTAAACACCAAATAAAATGAGCCAATTTAGGCTCCAAACCTGGGTGCCACACACATTCCAAGTAGGTGATCCAAGTCTTGGGAGACGACTAAAGGCCCGATCATCTATTGATCTTATCGAGAGTTAGGGATAAGGGACTCATCACTTGACATAGAAGCCATGAAGAGTAGGCTTTAAAATGTGTAACACAGTTATACCTCCATTCTTTCCACCATGCTTGAGTAGGCTAAAGCCCAAGCTTATCGAGCATAACATTAGGAATTAATTTATGAATGCGAAGGATGGAAGTTAAGTTAGTATTATTTAATTGATTTTTTTTCAAATCAAGCTAGGGGATCCAATATCTAGAATTAACCAAATCATGAGTAGTGCAAATTCCTTTACAGAATAATCACAATGCTTTAATACTAGGTAATTTAGCTAGGGGAAAAGAGGAACTGGTGAGAATAAGATACCACCATAATCTATTATCATTAAAAGATAACCTTGTGTGAAATCCATCCCCTACCCACTTCAAGTGGGGTTTGACTATTTTGAAAGATTTCCAGATACTCTTGACCATAAATGAACCTATAATTTTGACTGGCATAGTAGTGATGAGAAGGTATTGAAAGCCAATATTCTACCAACTATTTTTGCCATAAGGATAACCTAAAGAGATACAATGGCATAGAAGGATTTTACAAGACTCATTTCCCTTAATGGCCAAAAAAATCCATTTAACACATAAGGCCATACTTTGTTGATAAGTGTCAATTATGCCCATGCCACCTTTATCATGAGGAATACAATACATATCTTAGGCCACTCGATGAAAACCCTAGGCCTTGTTAGAATTGGCCCAATGGAAATCACTAAGAATCTTAGCTAGACTATCATAAGAGGCTTCAAGAGGAGTAGTAGACATGAGTGGCCACCAAAATCTTGGTGTAGATATGTAATTGGCCCACCAGAGATAAGGGCTTAATGATCCAATATTTAATTTTCCTTTCAATGCTATTGAGGACATATTTCCAAAGCTCAAAAGGTGAGTTTTCAAAATAAAATGGGATTCCAAAGAACTTAAATTTTTTCCCTCAAGCGATCCATTACCATTTAAACTTTTTAAGTCACTTAGGCACCAACATCATGCTTTGTTTGAAACACTAGGTTTTCCCCCATTGAAGGTTGGATCCTGAAGCCAAACAAAAGGTTTCTAAACACTGCATAGCTTCATTAAAATTGGCCTATTGCTCTTCAAGTGTGAAAAGGGTGTCATCTGCATAGTGGACATTAATAATGTAAGAGGTGTGGTCAGGAAAAACAATGCCCCGAAAAAACCCTTGTAAGGCCTTACAAGCCAAAAGGAAACTTGATGCTTCAGTGGAAAGAACATAAAGTGTTAGACTAAGGGGACACCCTTGTCTAATAGATCATTAGAGTTCTATCCCCAGGGTCTGATAACTATTAATACTAAGGTAGACAAAAGCATCATGAATCAAGGTATGCATAATCATGATAAAATAGGGACTAAATCCAAGATCTTTGAGCATGGAAAGAATAAAATGCCACTCAATCTTGTCATAAGCCTTTTCTAAATCTACACTTAGAAAAATACTCTCTACAGAGAGGAATGATTCCAGGCCATGCCCTCCAAGACTGCAATAAGATTGTCCAAGATATACCTCCCTCTAATGAAACCTATTTATTTAGGTCTAATAATGGTAGGTAAGCTTAGCCAGATGCAATTGGTGAGGGATTTGGTGAGGATCTTGTAAGAGATATTTATTAGAGTTATCAATCTCTAACTGGTGAGAAGTTGAGGATCCCCAACTTTAGGGATAAATTTAATATTGTCTAGATTGATCATAAGGACATGAAACTGATTCCACAAGGCTTCTTTGTAGACCTACAACAAGTTAGGGCCGATGAACTCCCAAGTGGCTTTGTAAAACTTGTAATGGAATCCATTGAGTTTGGGGGCCTTATCATTAGTCATATAGTTTAAATACTTCGTAAGCTCTTGTAGGGTGAGTGGGGCATCACATAACCTCTGATACATAGGCTTAAGATTTCAAAGCACCACTTTGAGGAAATTTTAAAGAGTGAGAGACCTCTCAATCATAAAGGGATGGGCATGAAAAACCTGCTAGTAATGCTCTAGAAAGGCCGAGGAGATATTATCCTATTAGGTGATCCAAGATTAAGCCACTTGAATGGCTTTAATTTTCCTATGAGACTGCTTAGCTTTCATTACTTTGAAGAACTCCTTGGAGGCTTTGTCACCAATTTTGAGCTAATGTAACCGAACTCAAAGCTGGGTGCCTCTGGATGCATGACTATCTGCCACCTTAATGTGGTGTTTAAGGGAGGTAACCAACCTTTGAAATTGAATATTGAAAGGATCAGTCTTGAGGGAGGTAGAGACCCGTTTAAATTTTTATCTTGTAGCCTCCTCTAAATGCATGCAAATCCAAGAAACATGTTTTTCATGGTTGTGGAGAAAGGAGGTGATGTAAATAATGGCTTCTTTCTACCACTCAATCTAGCTGCTGACATATGGGGGCTGTGAGGCTAGGTCCCAAGTTCGGTGGATGTGTCAAATGGTGCCAGCATGACTCAGCATTAAAGTGTTGATAAAAATTGATTACATGGCACTTTATACTACCCAGAGTTCCATTCCAATTTGTAGGAGATGAGCGAGTGATCTAACAAGACGATATCTAAGTGGACATTGATAGGATGGCCATCAATACTGGAAAAGGAAAAAATATTTTACTCTGATAACATAAAGTAGTTTAACCATTTGAGCATGCAGTGATCCTTAGTTTGGTAGTTGGACCATGTAAACAAAGACGTGTGATTAAATGTCCACCACCAGAGGAGAGGGTCTACCAGCTCCCATTTATTTTTGAAATAGTACCAATCCTCATGCTCACCAATACATGGGAAGGGCCCTACTTTGTCTTGGGGGTGTTCAATCATATTAAAGTCACTACACACTAGCCACATGGCAAGATGTAACCCAAATACCAATGATCACTAGAGTAGGGAGTGGTTAGGGCCATCAATGGGAGCATAGATGTTGAGGATGCCAAAAGGATGGCCATCAATGTCTAGAATAATATAGATCACCTGATGTGATGGGTCCTCCCCTGTGGAAATAATTCTAGAGGAGACATTAGAAGTAACTAAGATACATGCACTACCATGTCCTTCGTCATGCAAGGTGATGATCTAGGTGGCGTCAGGCCAAATACTTCACAGGGCCGTCTTGAGGAGAAAACCAAAATTTTAACTTCTTGTAGATAAAGAATGTATGGAAAACCATTATGTTGATACGCAGGTCACACATAGTATTTACGAGTAAACTCTGTAAGATCCATTACATTCTATGATAAGATATTCATAAGGATGGGTCATCCATTTGAATCTCCCCTTTCCCATCTTCAAACTATGCTAACGTTACACAGCTATTGTTTTGGTGAGGGCAAGAAATTTTATCGCATGTAATGCAGTGACATTTCGCATCATGTTCCTCCTTAGGAGAGTCAACATCCCTATGAAGTTAATTTTGATTGTGGGTTTCATTCTTATCTTAATTTTTTTTAAATATAAATATTTTAAATTTTATTTATAAATATATAACTTTTATTAAGATTAAAAAATTGTTCTAAATTATTTTTTAAATTATATTTAAGAAAATACTGAAATTAATTTTTGAGGTGAATTTAATTTTTGATAGGGTTTCCTATGATTAATTTGTTTTTTTATTGAGATGTACTTGAGTCAATTTAATTGTAGTTATCGTCCGGCTCTAGCCAATTATTTTGAACTTTGGTTTTTCCTAAAGCTTTTTTAGTTTGATTTAGCATTAGAGGTGTGACTTTTCTAACCATTTTGTATATGACTAGCGTTGTATTATTCATTTTTTATTTTAAATTAATAGAAAGTGTTTTTAATTAAAAAACGTGATGGTCTAGTGGCTCATAACTAATATTTTTCCCAATGTTGGCCATATTTTGGTTATTAGAACTTTTTTGACCCGATATTATAAAATGGTAGACATATATTTCTTACTTTTGGACTCATGATTTTTTTTAACTTTTCTTGTTGACATCTTTTTTAGTCAGTTTGTGATTAACTCTAATCATAATGGTTTTTTTTAATTAAGTTCTTGAACTAATGATTAGCACTGAATTTCTATTTATTTCTAACAAACCCTAAAAAAACTAGTAAGGCAAATCTTATTAATTGGACTCACTAATGAAAATAGTGGTGGTAAGTTGTGCTCTAAATATTATTGACAATTTAAAAATTGAGAAGCATAATCATGTTTAAGTTTGGTAGGTAGAGTAAATATATGATGCAAAAAGTTTCAAAGAAATCAATTTCTAGTATTTGTATCCTCAATATCTTTAATTGTATTGATGTGTTTGTTTGCAAATGATTTGACATTAAATTCAAGTTGAACAAAAAAAGGAAGGTCATTAGATTGGATACTCTGGTTCTACCAAAGACTAGAGTTAGGGATACTTGAGCCATGTCGAAGGGATTGGTGGCACCATTGAAGAAGAGGGGCCATTACCTGCGAAGCTGCCTAATCACACTTAAAAGAAGAGAACCAAAAATATCAAAAAATGTGCATTTAATATTGTCTTCCCAAAGAGTGGAGATCCAAGAGCCTTTATGAGTTACAAGTTGAACCCATTCCCTTACAAGGATCTTCCAAAGCTCGTTACCTTGGGTATCTCTTGCCAAGTATTTAGTAGTAAGACACTTTCCTTGTTTAAGTGGGTCAATGATTCCAAGCTGACCTGCAGATTTACATTGAGTGCAAAACTGTCAGGAAATAGTAACCATCACTTTATTTCCAAAATTGCAAATGTAAAGGAAACTATGGACCAACTACGTAACTTTGCTATAAGTTAATTTTAAAGAAAACCAACAAGATGAGATGTATGCATCGCTGAGAAAAAAATGTGATTGATAACAATCAGCATCCCTACTAAAGAAAGAAAATTACAAGATCAATTTTCCAATTTTTTTGAATTTTATTAAGCATTCAATCCCACGTCTTGAGGGGAAATATGATTACTAACTGGAATTTCCATGCAATGGACAATCTTTTCACATGAGATAATGTTTCAAGTTATAAATTATGAACCAAATTTGAAGCACTTTTAATGAAAAAGATTTCATTTTGTAATTACACAACCTAATCCAAAAAAATGATAATAAACATCAAAAATTGGTTGGGTATTATTTACAGTCTCTTTTATTCGCCCATATGGGCTTAGCTCAACACGACTTTTATCGTGCATTCCATAATCTAATAGCTGCATTGAAATGCACATGGATTAATAGCTTATTTTCTGTTGAATAATGTTTTGTGGACAGAAGGATTTCCATATTATGGAAAAAATGAACATTCATGGCGTAAGCAACATTTAAACCATTTTATTGAACTCCACCTCTTCATCTAAATAAAAATAAAAGATCCTAATCCATAGCACCAAGCACGTCTCTTACTAGATAATAATCTCTTGTTAACTAATGGACATAACTGCATCTGACACATGATGAGCACATGCTTTTTAAATAAAAATATATACGAAGTGTATGACATACCTCCATTATGCCAAAACACCACATACTTGTAGATATCCTTAATTTATCTAGATCTAGTCATCCTTACGTGAAATTGACACCATAAGATTTTCTCGGTCAACAAGCATATTATCTCAGCCTTTTATATCCATTAACTTTAAAAAGGAAGAATGTGCACTTTTAATCATGAAGTGGAGGCTCACATGTCTTGTCTTATTAATAAAATTATTTTTGGATTCGGCTAAATATGGGGTTTTGAGGGGAATATGGAAAGCATTGTCCAAGTAGGTGGCTCTACATCAGGAATCTCTAGAGCAGTCCAATCATCAAGGAGGTAATCATGAATAGTGATAGGCCATCCATCAATTTATTGGGAAGCAGTCAAAGAGAGCTATTAAGGACCAACATTAGATTTATTATGAGAACTCTGGCCTCCCCTGGATGATGGCGAGGAGAGAAGTGACCCCTGCCTATGGACTAACTTTTGCTTCAACACCTTCTAGGAGGAGGTGGTGGCATATCACAGGGTGTACCATCATGTGGCATCCAACTCATGGTGCAAGGGACACTCCCCTACTGGTTGAGGAGCTCTTGCAGGGGGCAGAGGTTTAGAACCATCTTTTCCACTTAAACTTAAATCCACATAAAGGTCAAAGAAATAACAACAATCTTTTCATTAATGGAAAAAGAAGTTTCACAGTTCTCATCATTAAATATAACATTGTTTTTGGCTTTCCATAACTGAAAGAGAATAATTGCACAACAAAAATGTCAGATCAAGGCAACAGAGACCGACCAATTAGAATAATCACCAAAGAGCGCATGTTGCCAAGAGAAAGGGTTAAGGTAGTATTGCTTATAAAGTGAATGAATCTATCACCAAGTAGATTGAGCTTTCAAACAAAACCATAATAGATGTATAAATGATTCAAGATGCTTGCAAGCTGAAAAAAGGGCTAGGGAATGCGGAGGTGGAACAATCTCTCACTGAGGGGAAGTCTTTGGTATATCAAACACCATAAAAAATGAGCCAACTTAGGCTCCAAGCCACACTGCCACACACGATCCAGATGGGTGAGCTAAGTCTTTGGAGAGGATTGGAGACCCTAGCTCCAATTGAGTTTGCCTAAAGTTAGGGAGAAGAGACTAATCACTTGATAAAGCAACCTGAGAGAGTAATTCTTGAAGTGAGTATCATAGTTCCACTTCCAATCCTTCCACCAAGATTGAGGAGGCTATAGGCCTAGTTCATGCAACATAACATCATGTAACAACTCTTGGATGTGAAGAATTGAAGGTAAATCCACATTGTTTAACTGAAACTTAATTTTTAATTCAGGCCAGGGGATCCAATCCTTGAAAGTAATCAAATCTCAAATAATGTGAATCCATTTACATAATTACCATAGAGCCTTAATACTAAGTAATTCAGTGAGGAGAACAGAGGAATTAGTAAGAATAGGGGACCACCATAAGTTATGGTCATTAAAAGATAACCCTATGCAAAAACCATCTCTCGCCCACTTCAAGTGGGATTTGACTACTTTAGCCTCCCAAATGCTTTTGACCATAATAGAGACAAAGATCTTGACATGTGTTGTAGTTATGAGAAGGGATTGGAAGCCAATATTTTGCCAACTAGTTTTGCCATAGGGAGAGCCTGTAGAGATACAATGCCTTAATAGAATTTTCCAAGATTTATTTCCCTTGATAACCTACACAACCCAATTAACACATAACAAGGGAGGCAAAAAATATCCCAGGCCACCCAATGAAAACCCCAGGCATGATTAGAATTGGCCCAAAGGAAATCTATAAGCATTTTGGCCAATACTTCATAGGAGGTCTTAAAGGGAGTCCAATAGGAAGAATAGTAGACATGAGTGACGACCAAGATTTTAGTACAAACCTAAAACTTGCCTATTAGATATAAGGGTTTAGTAATCTAATATTCAATATTCTTTTCAATCCTATTGAGGACATACTACCAAAGCTCGATTGAAGAACTGTCAAAGGTGAAAGGGATGTCCAAGAACTTGAATTGTTCCCCACCAAGTAATCCATTGTCAATTATAAGTGAGAATCCAATCAAGGATAGGCATCATATTTTTTCAAAAACACTAGGTTTTCCTCCATTGGAGACTGGAACCAGAATACAGACAGAAAGTGTCTAGGCATTGAATAGCTTCTTTAAAGGTGAGCTCTTTTTCTTCGAGTGTGAGGAAGGCGTCATCTAAAAAATGCCCATTGATGAGCTAGGAAGTGTGGTCCGGGAAATACATTACCATGAACAAGCCCTCGAAAAGCTTTGGAAGCCAAGTGATAATGTAGGGATTCAATAGATAACACATAGAGGGTCTAAGTAAGGGGACACCCTCAGAGAATGTAGTGTTGAAGTTCAATCCCCTTTGTTTTATGACCATTAATAGTGAGGCATGCTGAAACATCTTGAATCAAATCTCTGTATGTCGAAGCATCCTGAAGCAGAGTCTGGACAACATAGATAAAGTAGGGGCTGAAGCTAAGAGCTTTGAGCATGACCAAAATGAATTGCTAGTCAATTCTATCATAAGCTTTTTCAAAATCTAATTTAAGGACAATGGTTCTCTAGAGAGAGGAATGGGCCCAAATCATGCCCTCCCAAACTGCAATAAGATTATCCAAAATATAACACCCTTTAATAAAACATGTTTGCTCTGGTCTGACAATAGCAGGTAAGATGAGGTGGATTCTATTGGCGAGGGCCTTAGAAATAATCTTGTAAGAAATATTGAGCAAGGTTATAGGCCTCCAACTGGTAAACAACTCAGGATCTATAGCTTTAGGAATAATTTTGATAGTATCTTGGTTGATCATGGCTCCAATAGATTGACTCCATAGGGCTTCCTTATAAACTTGCAACGAATTTGGCCTGACAAACTCCTAGGAGGCTTTGTAGAACTCACATGGGAAGCCATTTATCTTGGGGGATTTATCATTGCTCATGCAATGCAGAGTCTTTGTGAGCTCTTGCAAGGTGAGTGGGGCATCACAAAGCCATTGATCAACAAAAGTGAGTTTATAAGGAACGATATCGAGGCACTTTTGAAGTGCATGGGTTCACTTGATTTTATATAAATAAATTTAAATTTATGAAGTGTCCACCTTCATGTGGGTATGGACTAATTTTCCCTCTGATAAGGACTTTTTCCGCATGCATTCTTCTAACAAGGAGACATATATCGAAGAATCTACGAGCTATTTTGTGGTCTGTAGAATTTTTAGTGTTTTCTTTATTTTTCCTTGTTTACAAAGTGTTGTGAGATCATGAAATTTAAGATAGTTAAATGTATATTTTATTATTATCCCAAAGAATAGGGAAATCCATTCATACTAGTGTACCCCATAGATCGAAGTGTCATTCGATATTTGTTAATGTAGATTTTATTTTGTGACTTGGCTTAATTATAATGAGAAGATAATTAAAACAAAGGATTACAAACAGTTAATATGTTTTTTTTTTCAAATTAGCAATATACGTTGTTTTTGTTTGGGTATGGTATGGTTGGGATGATTAGTGATTATTACTCCCATGATGTGGACCTCTTAACATCCCCTGGAGAATACGGTACATAGTAACAAACATATTCTCGTTATAGTTTTAATATTTGGAAAAATGCTACTTATCTTGTTTTGGGGTGACATAATTTGCAGGTTTTACTGACACTTTACAATCGTGTTGCAGTACAGGATCACATGAACTTGCGCTCCTATGCAACTCATTAACACTGTGGATGAGTTGACGTGCACTATGATTTTGAATCTATTGAATTTTTGAAGAACAATATATTCAATTTTTGTAACCTGCACGGCCGATTCGCTTTGATATTCATTGTACCTTTTTGTCAACTCAATTTCAATCAAATTTACAGCCAAATCGTGGTGTAGTGCAATCAAATTGCCACGTATGCCCACCCATCTGCAACCACTAACCAAGGTAATGATGCAATGGCATAAATAAAAAATCTGTACTCATCCATTTTTCCTTATATTTTTGACTCATATGCTACTTAAGGGATTAACTAACCGTGTTACAGGAACATAGTTTAAGTTTTGGTGGTTGACTGAAACAACTGGTAGTGACAGGGACAAGAACCACATCAAAAGATCCTACTTTCTAGTTGTATGTGAATTGATAGTTTTATAGCATCTAAATGATCCGTTGACAAATCATGGGCATGTTCCTCCAGTATAAATGCGTCTGGTGTAATTAATAATTAATAATTCTTTAAAAATGTTTAGATTAAAATATTCTTCATAAAAATTAAAAATATTATTAAAAAAACTGACTTTTGGATAAAATCGAATTGTTGATTACAAATATTAGAGAGAAATATCAAAATTATAATTGAGTTATTTCCAAAATCAAAATTTATAATTAAAACTAAAACGTTCATATTCCAAAGGACTTTAATTTCAGGTATGATACATTAGGACTTTAATATCAGGTATGATACATTCTATGTAGAGTTTAATTTTCAAATTAAGGTTTTAGAGATCCCAATTTCGAAATGAAGGGAAGTTTTTTAAAACTCTAATAAAATGAAAATAAAGGTTTGAAAAAATTTAGTTTAAAAAATATTTCTATTATTTTTAAAATTAAATTTGATAATTTTAATATTTTAAAATCTATTCAATTTTTTAAATATAGATATGAGGGCCTCTCACTTGAGTTTTAAAAAATTACAATAGTATTTATGACAAAAATAACAAAAAGTGCCAAAGAAAAATAAAAATGGTCAATTAACCAAGTATTACTTATAACAAGTATATCAACAAACTATTAAAGTCACATAAATGGAAATAATGAAAGAGTTCGTAACTTCAACTAGAACAAAAAAAAATACCATCTATTCAATAAGATACAAACACAACCAAACTATGAAACAAAGAGCTGCCTTCCCTATTATTAAGTTCAAGACTTGTACCACCAAATCAATTGGTGAGGTGAATTCACAAGTAATGCATCAAGCTAAGTTGCTTTGATCTATCTCATTAAAACAATGAGGATCCTTCTAACTATGACTTATGAAATGTGTAATCGTCAATCCTTCCCCTCCCACTTTCCCCAATCCTTTTTTAATGAAGAAAGACATAATTTTGTTCATTTTTATATCAAATTATTAAAAATTATCCAAAAATTTAATCACCAATATATTGGTGAGGTGAATTCACAAGGAGTGCATCAAGTTGCGTTGTTTTGATTTATGCCATTGAATAAATGGGGATCCTTTTAACTATGGCTTATGATATTGATATTGCACACATTAAATTATATTTTGGGTTAAAATCAACATAATAAACATCGTGCAACTTAAAATTTACAAAAATGTATATGATTTAAAACACATTCATACATGATCAAACCAATTTAGATTGGATTGGAGAAAATGTAGGTGTCACTAGAGTAATGCATAAAATGCATGTAGATTTGAAGACATGTCTAATCACATCTTTCTATTAATGTTTCATGTGACTAGGTCCTTTATAGAAAAAAATCAACACAACAAAATCCCAACCACTTATGACTAAGAAAAAATGGATGATTTGGGGATTTTTTTTTTAATATGGCCAATTTAACTAAATCTCCATGGGATTATGTTCCTTATCAATGAAAATAAAATAAATAAATCCTAAACAAACATAAATACTTATTTATGTCTATTTGGGGCACATTTGTGCATAACTAAGTCAAATAAAGTCAAATTCAACCCCAAATAGGTGTGATTGGGGAAACGTAGGTCAATTTAGTGACTTAAGTTCACACAACCACCCATTCATGTCCATATTTAATGAAATTATGTCTATTATAAGTTAAAATAAACACACCAAAACAACAACCTTCACTTTTTGGAAAATGTTTATGATTTAGGACACATTTGTGCCAGATCATATGATTTTAGTTAAAATTGGGGCTTGAATATGTTTGATTAGATTAATAACATTAATTTTGTGACATTCACATTTCCAACCACCAATTTATAAAAATATTTCTTGATATTTGGTATGTTATAAACCAAAATCAACACAAAAAAAGCTTAACCCCTTGCGACTAGGGTAAAAAAGATGATTTGGGACATATGTTTATGCGATCGAGCTAATTTAAGTAAAATTTTGTTGGATTGGGTCCTTTATAATAAAAATTAGACCTAATTTTTTTTAGCACACACAACCATCCATTTATGTTGATTTGGGCCATTGTTTAATCTATTTTGAATTGAAATGAATCAAACTAATAGATCTAAACTATTGAAATTGGCATACAAAAATATAAAAATTTGTAAGTAAAATACATAATATATAGAATTGTAAATTATCTAAAAATAGTAAATTGATCAATAAATATGTTAACTTTGACTATAAACTATATAGAAAGACCTGTTTACTATGTTGTGTCTTAAATTAAAAATTTAAACTGCACTAGGATAAGTTTACACTAGGAGAATAGGACTACCTAAGGCCACACCTTGGTTGGCTATGTGACAATTTTTTTGATTTGAATTTATCGGTTGATCTATAAGGGTTTACTAATTTCTTGTGTATGTCGAGTTACCATGCAAAGACTTGTAATACAAAACCCTTGTTCTTATGTAATAAACATAATAGAGATCAAATTTTAAAAGTGGGGAATAGAATTAGGGAAATATTTGAGCTATCCTAAAAAATCCCCATGTAATTTGAGTGCTACCTACATAACCCAAATAGGCCTTGGGCCAATTTATTTCTCCCTCTTATGTCATGACTTTTGCTCTTTTGCTTATGCCGTCACATCTATGCACATTTTTGGTTGGGGACTAAGTGGCTCTTTTATACCTCATGACCTTCATACTTCTTCTTTGGTGGCTTAAGTATGTATAAAATTAACCAGATATGCCCTTATACAACTAAATTATAAGGATTAAGATCAGTCTTGTGAGTCTCATGCTTCTCCATATATGCACACTTCCCTAGATAAACATAAAGATTACAAAAATCATGAATCTCAACGTCAACATTATCTATGTCAATGTTCACAGGTTATGCATCTTTAGTGATTCACATAGTTCATGAAGTACTTGATGATGAATGCATAAGGTAATTTGAGCTATCTAGATAAGTTATTTATGGTTTCCATCCAAATCCATCCAAGAGATTAATGTTATTTTACAATAAACTAAGCATATGTTCCCATCTTCACTAGTAACTCTTTCAGCACACATCATTCATCTCCAAATGCCTCCATGCCATCAAACTAACCCTTCATTATTGCTTTGTAGGAAGGTGTGATGGTGTCGAGGTAAGTGAAATGTTTGAATTATTTGGTAGAGGACTTATGTTTCGATGGATAAACCCACTTGAGTTCTTTTCTATAATACTCTAGGATGCCAATTTCATCGAACACCAATAATGGTTAAATATAGTAACTTAACCACCTAAGTAAAATATAATTTAACTAAACATAATCATGTGACATAATTGATGAGGACCAATTCAAGTTACATGCCTCAGGTCAATGTGTAAGGTTACTCATTGCATGATATATTGGCGCACAAGCTCCTTGGTGTTATATTTCATCTTAAGCATGCAATTAATATGTAGTATGCAAAGCTAAAGAAAACCCAACATTTTGGTTCCATTTCTAGGGCCCATTGCACTTTTTATCATGATGGTATTAATATGCTTGAGAAACTTTCTTTGGAGAACATGGAGCACTAAGTTGGTACAATAGAAGATAATTTTTCACTATAGTATATTAAACCAAGAGTTTCTATGCATTACATGGGTAGAGAAGAATCCATATGAATTGATATATGAATCCTTATTTGTATAATTACCCATTCATGTACATGCTTGGATTTTAACATACACACAAGATTATTCAAAGAACCATAGATAAAAGTATCTTTGGTCAGTAGGGCACCAAACTATTTTCGCAAAGCTAAAAACTAAATAGATTCGTGCAATGGATTTTTGGTGGAAGGGGATGTTCAATATATTTTTGGAATATGCTATATATACCTATTCCTGTCTAGAGGAAGCATAGTTTAATTTTTTTAGGGAACCATGCAGAATCTATTTAAACTAACTCCCTTTGGAAATAGAGAAATTCATGGTTGATTCTAGAATTGAAAGCTTTCACATGGATGCCTAAACTCTCTCACACATGAGAAATACAACCGGTGTGGAGATGGAGGGATGCACATTGGTATAGGATTGGTAGTTCAACATA
Organism: Torreya grandis; assembly: GCA_037957365.1. Taxonomy (NCBI): domain Eukaryota; kingdom Viridiplantae; phylum Streptophyta; class Pinopsida; order Cupressales; family Taxaceae; genus Torreya; species Torreya grandis. Next base: position 1,780,387 of record JARHVA010001651.1, read on the forward strand.
ATATGTAGTCAACGAGAGCTATGGAAGCATATGCATGATGAGGCTAGATGTAAGGCTATGATAAGAAGTAATCTTAGGAGGGAACAAGAGGATCCTGTAAGTGATATGAGAATCTATAGGGATGTAGAAAGGCACATGAAATACTCTCTAACATCGGATCTATGCACTTCACTAGCATAATTATGTATGAAAAGAATATGATGAACACTGGTGATATTAGAAACCAATATTTTGAGTCTTGATTCCCCCACTGTAGTGTGCACTCATGCATTAAATTATAATGGAATTATTATAAGAAATTGGGATAGTGATAGTGTGGAATCTGAATTAAAGTCCACAGAGTAAAATCTTAGAATACAAGTTTAAAACAATGTTTTAATACAAGACCCAATAGAGTTACTTTTAACCATTATAATTCCAATATCAAGAAACCATATGACCAACCTTGAAATGCTAGGTGGACTAAATATTAGTGGGAAAAATTTAGGGCCAATGTTAACAAATCAACCTCTTTCAACACCCATTTTTTCAATCACCCCTATTACTTTGGGAGGCATGGGAGTCAATACTAGCGGATGTTCTAGTGGAGGTGTCAAAGGAATAAGAGGTAGCTCTGGAAGAGTTAGTGGACCCATACCATAGGGTTTGGGAGGAATCAAAGGGTCAACACCACAAGGTCCACCACCTAGTGCCCCTATGGTATACTACAAAATGACACTCTACCTTCTTGAGTACAAAAGTGTTGAGAATGTAGTGGAACATGTTCACAAGTGTGAACTCATTTAGCAAGCATAGGGTATAAGTTATTTTGAGTGAAAAGAAACTCAATTTACCACTACATTATTAGATCGTGCTCACAAATGGTACAATTTATTTGATCCTAAGAAAGCTACATAGTGAATTATGAAGTATTAAATATTGCATTTCTTTAGGAGTTTGACATCCCTAAGTTTGAGTAGAAAATTATTATTGCCTTGAAGGATATAAATCAAGAGCTCATTGAGAGTATTATGATGTGCATTGTAAAACACTTATATAAAAAAATTCATTTGAGATCAACCCAACATAACATGGTCAATGGTTTGTGGGAAGATTGTTACTTCCTTTCCATTGAGCCTTATCCCACAAGACCTTTACTAACCCGTGTGAGGCATTGAAAGTAGCTCTTCGCATTGAAGCAATGAGAAGTATAGATATAGGGATCAATCCCTTTATGGAGGCTCAAATTATTACTATGGATTCTCAACTAGAGAAGGTAACTTCCAATAATTATCATGAGATAAAAAATTGCCTATGGTGTGTTGACTACAAGGTTTAAAGTCACAATAGGAATAACTATCCATATAGGAATATTCATGTTATATTAAAACAATATTGTGAGATCTACAAAGAAGATCATGATGTAAGGAGTTTATCTTTGCTTCAACATGTAACTCAGGCTAATGTGTTATTATACTATAAAATATGAGATGCCTATACACATGATACTAATGACTACTGAGTCATCGATGAAATTCATGAAGCATGTACATAGGGTACCTACCAAACCTATGTAGATAACAGTCAGGAGTTTAATGGAGGCTGACATTTTAGACATCAAGGGCATGGAAATGGATGAGGAAGTGGTCATTTTCCACTTAGGATGTGTTACAAGTGTAGATCTTTGAACCACTACCAACATGATTTCCCAATTTACCAAACTTATGTTTTTTATAAAAATGAGTATCATCTAGAAGAATGCCCTAAATTGTATATGCCGATCACCAAATAATGTAATGAGAAGGGTGTTGGGATGATTTACATCATAAAAAATATAAGTGGTAAGTGGAGATCACATCCTACCACCCCTCTAACTAGACCCAAGGTCAATATTTTGACATGAAGTGGTGTTCATTCCTAACTAATTTCAAATCCACTTACTAAGAAGGTTAAACACAAATAACCTTGTGCACATCACTACCTCAATTCTCAAAAATAAAAAGAAGTGTTGCACTACATAATGGCCCTAGTACGTGAACTACAAGGTAAAATTGAGTTTTTTAAAGAGAAGGATGTTGTCATGCATGTTGATATGAAAATATAACTATCTCAACAGACTCAAGGCAAGATGAGTCTCAAGAGATCTGTATGCTTTTTATTGGTGATAACATCATCCCTCTCCTTAAGAACTAGGTACAATAACAAATGACCATGAATTTAGTGGATCATCATTTCAACCATGCATGATGACAAGAGACTCATGTCCAAACCAATGTTTAATGTGACAAAGAGTTCATTGTGAATGTATCCATTTATGGTTAGATTATATGAGATATACTAGTGGACACTAACACAAAATTCAATGTTCCCATGAATGATGCCTAGAGGAAGATGAGAAGTCCCACTCTATAACCATCCTATCACATTTTATTTATGTCCAAAAATACTCACACAGTACCTATAGGCATTCTTAAGGATGTCAGCGTCAACATCTTGGGTGTCCTATTCAAAGGTGATTTTGAGGTAATTAAACTAGATGAAGTTGATGATTTTCTATCCCTATTGGGTTGACTGTGGTGCTATGAAAATAATTTTGACTTGAATTTTAAGAAATGTTACATCATTTTTGAGATTGATACCCAACGAGTGGGCATCCCTCTAAATAATGATCAAGGACCCCTTTTATAGAAATAGTTGATGCTGATGAAGACCTCAACTACATATATAAAATCATGGTACAAGGAAATGAGTATGTGGATCTTAATCCTGATGGTATGCTATAATGGGGAGATGTGCAATCCATCTTTGACACTACTATCATTGCTTGCAAACATTGGGCTCACAATGCATAGGACTAAGAAGGCAAGGTTGTGTTGCACTTGGTAGATAAATACATGTTCCATGCAAGCCAATTATGTGTCATAGGTGTGTTTGTCTCATTGGTGGATGCCTAATGAATGCACTACCCTTACAGTTGGAGTTGGACCAGACACCTAGGTTTCATGGTCAAATGGAGTTTCAAAAATACTTACAATAGTTGGATAATTACTATGTTTTTAAAGATGAATGCATGCACATGCTAAACTTTATATTTTAAAGAATAACTACTTGATGGTGGTCATAAATACTAGTTGGACACTTGCAAACAAGTACACACAACCATGCATAATCATTTTCACCATGATAACCATGTTCACACCACCTTAAATTACAATGCTATTACTTCCCCAGAAGCACATATAATGCAATGTGAAAACCTTTGGAAAATCAATGAAATATTCTTATCAAAATTCTTATGGGTTCATATGTTTTATGGTATTTTGCATGCCTGAGCTAGGGAGTGATACATTCCTTAAGAAAAGTGCAAAGATATAGATACTTGGGAGCACATTAAATGTGTATTTGAGTTTGAAGCAATAGTGTGAAGCCGTAGCCATTCGGCCCCTGCCTACTATCGCAGGTTTCTTCTACTTTAAGCTACAAGATATTGGAAGAAAGGAGGCGTCTACTGACGTAATAAAAGATTGGTATTAGAGCCAGACTACTGTAAGTTGTGATCATTTTTCTAATTCTGTGGATTGATCTTTTGAGTTCTCTGCTTTGAAAATTTCTTTGGGAAAAGTTATTACATCGAGTCACACGCTGTTATTCATTTGTCATAGGCCGCTTTTATCTCTGCATCCCCTATTTCCCTCGCCAAAAATTTCTCGCTTACCAGAACCCAAATCTCCCCGCAATGGAATTTGGAAAAGCTCCATCCACTTCTACAGTTGAAATCATGAATGAATCAGAGTTTGAAGGCATGTACGAACTCTGTCCTTTTGTCCCAGAGCAAATATCAGACTGTCCCGATATTGATATTACTGAAGAAAATCTTGAGAAAGAAACCAGTTTGTTCAAACCTCCAGCTATTAAGGCTTCCCATGTATATAAGAAATCTAAGTTATTGAAATCTAAGTTTGTTTATACATCTACTTATCTATCTTTTGTTAAACCTAGAATCAAGTCTGTAGAATTAACCCTCTATTACAAACCAAAGAAAACTTACCAGACAAATTTAGTCTCTCTATTACCTGAGCAAGAAATCAATTATATCAGGTCACATGAAGATGTGAAATTTGTTCATTTTGGTTTGATCTGAGTACATATAGTACCCTTGATTCCTAGTAATATTAAGCCAGTTATATATCTAGATTTGTGTGATCACCGCCAAGTCAACTTTAAGCACTCTTGCCAGTTATCAAGCCTTGGCTGCTTAAATGATGATATTATCTGCTTTGAGTTTTGTCCCAACCTCTCTGTCATAGTCTGCGATAAAGGTTGCAAAGAAGTAAAGCATGGATCTTTAGATTGTTGGGGTATGTTCACCTCATTGTTTGGCTTATACATGTTTGATGAGTTTAAATATGCATCCATTAATATCTCTGTTGTCTATAGCATGATGAACACCAATCACCCCAAAATCCTTGAGAATCTACCATATGCCAGAAGATTAAGTGGAACTGTTCAACTGCAAAAAGGCCATATTGAGTCAGTTGAAATTCCCTCTGAATGGAAACTTGACTGGTTAAAGAATGTCTCTCCAAAGATGAAAGGTCAAGCCACAATCCACCATAGTGACGGCAGAACTGTAAATATTTTACCAAGATCCTTGTCTGTAAATTCCTGTCTCTCTCCTTCAAGACCATCTACATCTTCTTCGCGTAGATCTGTCAAAATTGGTCATATTCTGATCGAAGATGAAGAGGTAAATCAAGGCAATGATTTACTAGGAACTTTCATGAGTCTTCCCAGAGAAGACAGTTTAGAATTCTACACAGAAGATACTACTACTCTGTACAGAGGAGGAAGATGGCCACTGCCAAAGGGTGTCCATAAGCAACCTACAGGAACTATGCAGTATTTTGTAGCTGCATATGATAATCCCTCTAATGAGTTTAGACAAAGAAATTATGTTGCCAGATTCAACTCTCATTTTGTTGAAAACTTTGACGATCTGTGTAGAGATGTTTTGTCTATTAAAGACACTGTAAATAAAATACAGGAACAAGTATCCTCCATAGATACTAAAATAGATATTCTTGATGATAGTCTTAGTGGGCTTTCCAAAGAAGACCAGAAAGCAGAATCCTTTGCCCAAAAGCCTCTTTGCTCAGTCTCCTTTGGATCCACCTTTAAAATTGTGAAGAAATCACCTAGCCATACCCTTATGCAAAGAACCCATGTACATTTGCAGCCCTAGTATTTAAATATTGATGACCTACTAAATCCTTTGAATGAAATCACTACCTGGTGCAATACCATGTGTGTTCTTACTATTCAGGCACATCTAGACCAAGCTGGTAGCACTTGCTTTGCATCCATTTTTTTTTGGGGTATTGTTAGCCAATGGTGGCAGTCCATGACTGAACCACATCAGTATGAGCGTGTACATAACCAACCCGATTCTTTAGTAGCATTATTTCATTTATTGATTAATGATTTTGCACCTCTAGCCGGCAATAGAGAACTGGAGTCAAAGAAATGGTTACTAAAAATGGAGCTCTGCAATTTGAAGCAGTTTGATGCTTTTGTTAAGCAATTCCGACAGCTTGCATATGATAGCAAGATTTTTGAATCTACAGAGATCAAGCTTAAATTCTTGCATGCTCTACCCTATAATTTGATAGATAGAATTATTTCATATATTGATCTCAAAGGACTAACGATCGAAGATCCAGCCCTTTCTGATGTTATAGATTTTGCCAAGCAACAAGTTATGACTTTAGTCTCTGAGACTAAGTCAATGCAAAAACTCAGCAAGCACCAAGCATCCCAAATCACTCCTATTTTTCTAGAAATAGCCCCATTTGGCTGTAGACCATTTGTTCAACCTCGTCGCCAGTAGAAGCAGTGCCACAAGCATGTTTCTGTTAAGCACCGCTCTTTTCCTAAAAATCATTCTTATGCTCCTCCTCACCGTTTCTTGAAGAAATGATGCACTGCTCGTCCTCCTTCCAAGTAGCTGATTTGATATATTTGCCGCAAACCCGGCCACATTGCTCCCAATTGCTCTTGTAAAAATCCTGTTGTTAAAGCTGTCTTTTCCTCCAACGTAGCAGCGTGGTGGGATATAGTCGACGCTGACGAAGATCTATATCTCCAAGAAGATATCTATGAACCTACTCTTGAAGATCTTCCTGATGATGAATTTGATGATGAAGAAGATGCAGCAGCTCTTGAATCACTTGCAGATGAACTAGAGCATCCAATGACAAATATGCAACGTGGTGCAAGACATTACCGACCAAGACACCATGACTGGTCTATCTAGTCTAATGAAGCATATGGAGCTTGGTCACGCCATCACCATGAAGTTCTTGAGTGACCAGAGAAACCACGAGGAAGAGGATACTCCAGAGGAGAATCATCTAGAGGGAGACAACCCTCTATGCCACATGTGCCTCCCACAATGCATAGAATCCAGCATCCTCTTGTGTAATATCCAAGCTCATTCAAGCCTAGCAACTCTTGGATGAAGAACAAGTTCACCAATAGAGAGCCGCCAAAAGAAATCAAAGAGCCAAACTGGGATGTCTTCCTACCGGTAGAAGAACCAGCTGCAGCAGTAGAACCTCGGTGGGACAAAGACAATGAAGAGGATGAAGTCAGAAGTATGTTCTATTCTAACCAAGATTACTGCCCCGGTGAATGCAGTAATCCCCAAGAAGAAGAAGAAGCCGAACCAGAACAAGAAGAAGAAGTCTACCCTGAACTAGCAATTGTTCAGGATCTAGGAAGATAGAAACTGGTATGTACCAATATTCCTTCTTTAGAGCTTCCACAGCCTGTCTATCTAAATCATTTGATTAATGGCAGATTTGCCCAATTCTTTACCTTAGAAATAAATGGCAGACTGGTAGACACCCAAGTAGACACTGGTGCTTCTCTCTCATTTGCTAAACCATAGCTCATCAGTGACTGGAAGACACTTGATGACCACCTTGCTTATAAGAGCATAGATGTCTAGGGAAATAGATTTACCTGTAAAGACTATAAACATCAACAACCCTTGAGAATCCAAAATAAAATCTTCCATGCAGATTTCTTCTCCCTTGAGAAGATGCCAATAGATATCCTCCTAGGAGGATCATTCATAGATAGATATTCTCTCTATGGTGCCACTACCAAAAGCATTATGTTCACCATAGAGAATGAAAGGCTCAAAATCCCTCGCTTAATATATGCCACTGAGCAATTCCCAAGTTCATGACTCAAAGTCCAGAAATAATCCCGACTGAGATACAAGAACTAGGAGACCAAATCAAAACCAACATCTGTTCAGATAATCCTCAGAAGTTTTGGTCCAAGTCAATGCCCGAAATGGAAATTAAAATCATTGAAGGCAAACAGATGAAGATTGGGAAGAAGATCCCAATTCCAGCCTAGGACTACAATGATATGGAACTCCAGATCAAAGAACTAGAGACAAACAGGTTTATTGAAAAATCAACCTCTCCTTTCTGCTGCTATGCCTTTATGGTCAATAAGCATTCTGAGCAAAAACGAGGTAAGAAGAGAATGGTCATAAACTATAGGCCATTAAATGCTATAACCCAACCATTTCCATATCCGATACCTGACAAAAGTTATTTGTTAGAGAAGGTAGCAGACTGTAAATACTTCTCTCAATTTGATTGTAAGTCAGGATTCTACCAGATTAGAGTCAAGGAAGCAGACAGAGAAAAGATAGCCTTCAGCTGCCCTTTCGGTCACTACCAGTGGACAGTAATGCCTTTCAGCCTCATGAATGCTCCAGCATACTACCAGGCCTACATGGATAAAATCTTTGAAGGCACTTCTCAGTTTCTTTGTGTATATATAGATGATATACTGATTTTTAGCAATAGTCTATCTGACCATTTTGTACATCTCTCCAAATTTTACCAATTGGCACAAGATGCAGGCATTGTTCTTTCAGAAACAAAGATTTAGTTATGTAAGACTGAATGCAACTTTCTCGGCATGGTGATTAAAGAATCAAAACTACAAATCCAGCCGCATATCAAGGAGAAAGTCCTCAGCTTTCTTGAAAGACTAGATAAGCCAAAATTGCAAGCATTTTTGGGATTACTAAATTATCTGAATAGTTTCTATCCTAATGCTGGTGAAGACAGGTATTTACTCTAGACACTTCTCCAGAAAAAGAAAGCTTTCTATTGGGAAGAACAGCACACTGTAGCAGTTTGAAAGATTAAAGCAACAGTCGCATTGCTACCAGAACTACACATCCCAAAATCTAACCAAATGAAGGTTTACACTGATGCCTCTGACATAGCATGGGGAGGAGTACTAGTTTGTCTGTATAATACTATAGATTTTGTGTGTGAGTTTGTGAGTGGTGTGTTTAGCCCCGATGTGTTAAAATGGATCTCCTCTAATAAAGAGATCTACGCTGTAAAGAAATGCCTTGAGAAGTTCATGTTGAAACTTTTGCATTTGCCACATTTTGTAATTGTAACCGACTATACCAGATTCCTGACCTTTAATGAAAAAGATCATGGTAGGAAAGATGGTCGTGGAAAATATGTTAGGTGGCAGGCATTTTTTAATCAGTTCAAATTTTCTGTAGAACACATTAAGGGCACTGACAATGTAATTGCAGATTGGCTCAGTCGAAATCCTCTAGCAACATTGATGCATCAGCCTGCACCTGGTTTTAATCTCACCAGGATTCTAAATCAAGGATTTGACTCCTTGAATGTTCTTGTACAAGAATAGATCCTTTGAGAAGGCTTGCATCCCTGATACACTAGGATTTCCTATGCAGCAGGACAGGACCTGCAAATGTCTATAGCAGCGACAATCCAAGCTAACTGCCGACAGAATTCAGGAGTCATTATAATTGAGAGACTCAACAGTGAGTTCCTATACCACCAATTCATGGAGCTTCTAAAGTGACCATTATGGACATGGCACATCCGGATCAGATCCACCTTCAATGAACATCTATATAGATGGATTGCTCGACATGGCCTACACTGCATTCACGAAGAAGAAAATCATGATCAAGACATAGTTGTCCATACTATTATCTGGAGAAGACTTGAGTGGGAATCTTATTTCCACTTTACTCCACGACACACTCCATGTGAAGTGGTACCACCAAATTGTCAACATTGGCATCTCCAAAGCACTTTCTAGATAAGATGCCTTTTCAATCCGATATCCGAAGATGACCTCGTAGATGAAGCGGAAGACATGTTGGGCCCATAGCCTCGAATCTCATCCTCGCCATCATCATCATGTGGATCCAACACATTGAATAGCATATCGTTGTAGACCCACTTTTGTGCTGTAAAGCATGATGGGATTGACACTGCCTTGCCAGCGAGCAGGCAGGGCCGCCCAAAAATTGCTATAAATAAACCTCTCTGCCTTAGTATTAGCATCAAAAGTTTTCTAAGCATTAGAGAATTAGTAGCTTGTTCACAAGTATGCTCTTCTCTTGCCCGCTTTGATAGATCCTGAGAATCAGAAACTGAAACAAGTATTTGTAATAGTTTGTAATATTTGAGTTTGAAGCAATAGTGTGAAGCTGGTCTAATTTCCACATTTACATTTTCTTCATTGCAAATGGATTTGAATTTGTCTTTGCAAACAATCCACTAAGTATTTATAGGAAATCAAGTGCCGATTGATGATTAGATATGGACCATAGATGACAACAAAGGAAAATTTAACAATCTTATAATAACCTGATACTCCTACTAGGCTTGGTTGCAACTAGACTCCTAATCAAAATATGACCATCAAGAATAAGTCTATAAGGGCAAGCAACAATTTATATATCAATTTGATGAGGGTACTAGTGTTGTTCTGCTATAACTTCCATAAGACCACTTAAATTTACCTATGACATATGGGGCATGAGTTGGTCAAGATGCTATGAAATCTAAGTACCAACCATTTTCTATGCCAATTCAAATTGTTTAGTATAATATTGTGATAGAAGATGGCCCCAAAATGGCTATTATGGGAAATTACTAGTCTAAAGCAAAGTTAGTCAAAGTATTTGAACTCTTATAGGAGTAATAAGACATCTTCTCAGATAACTACACAGAGATAAAAGGAAAACATCTAGAATTGGGAAAGATGCATATAAAATTGGTTGATGATGCTCGATTGATCAAAAATCAACCATATCAGATGAACCCCAATCTGCATGCTCACATTAAATAATAAATTGACAACATGTTGTATGTTGGGGTTATTAATCCCATTGATGAGTCTAAGTGGGTTAGTCCCATGGACATTAGCATTAAAAAAGATAGATGAATTCATATTTTCATGGATTATAGGTATCTCAATGTTGTGTGTGTCATATGCCTATTCCTAATGCCATTCACAAAAGAGATCTTAGAAGGAGTCACTAGATGTGAAATTTATACTTTCATTGATGGATTTTCAAGATATCATCAAGTATAAATTGCTAAGGAAGACAATGTAAAAATCTCCTTCACAACTAAATAGGGATCCTTTGCATACAATATAATTCTATTTTAGTTGAAGAATGCACTAGTAGTCTTCTCACACATTGTGGTGGGAACATTTCAAGATTTCATACATAAGTTTATTAAAGTTTATTTGGATGACTAGACCATGTATAGATTAGTGTTGGAACATTGTGATAATTTATGCCTAATAATCAATCATTACCATCAACTTTAGTTATCATTAAATTTGAAGAAGTGAATATTTTACACACCTTTTGAGATCCCATTAGGGCACATCATCTATTGATATGGACTCCTAGTGGACCCAGTTAAGATCAAGATTATTTCCCAACTCCTAGCCAAACAACTAAGAGTGATATTCATGCCTTCTTCAGTCACATAGGCTATTATTGTAGGTTCATTCAGGTTTATGCTTACATGAAATATTCATTTAATAATTACTCAATACAAATGGTCTCTTCTTGTGGATCAAAAGACATCAATAAGCATTTGAGGCCTTGAAAGAGAAATTAGTAACAGTGCCCATTCTCTAGATTTTAAACTGGGCAAAACCATTTCATGTTCACATCAAAGCTTCTGACTTGGTGGTGGGTGTTATCCTTGAACAACCTCGTAAAGGGAACCTTGACCATCTGCTTTACTTTGATAGCCTAGAGCTCATCTAAGTTGAATAAAACTACTCCACTATAGAATGAGAGGCCTTATCCATGGTGTATGTGCTCTAGATTTTTCATCAATACTTGTTCACCATTCCATTCACCTTCTTTATAGATCATGAAGTGATCAAGTAAAAAATGATTGAAGATGAATTGGTTGATGTAAAAAAATTCCAAGTTACACATGTACCCAAATAATTATAAGAAATATATATTTTTCTTATAATAGGATTAGGGCTAGATCTCTTTAGTGCCCAAGAGAAAAAGCAATTAGATGTATGCATTGCCCCTTTCTAGCTTATTGGCGGGGACCTATATAGACTTGGCTGGGATGAAGTGTTATAAAGGTGTGTAATACAACATGAACATGGGGAATTCCTTTAGGAGGTCCATGAGGGTGTCATAAAAGGACATTATGTTGATCTAGGTTGTGATGGCCCACTTTATTTAAATATGCCAAAGCTTATGTACACCAATGTGATATTTGTTAGTGAGTAGGTAAACTAAACTGAAGGTATGTTATTCCTCTTCATCCCATTCTTTCTCATTAACCATTTGATAAATGGGCTATTTATTTTTTTGGACCCATTAATCTTGTTGCAAGATGAACTAGTGCATGCTACATCATCACTACCACAAACTATCTCACACGATGGGTTAAACCAAATACTACTTATGACTTCACTCTTGAAACCATCATCAAATTCATATGGGAAAATATTATCACTTGATATAGATATCCTTTAAATTTCACAAGTAATCATGGCACTCATTTCTCAATGAAACAATACACATCCTCTTGGCTGAGTTCATGATCATACACCATAAGACCATGTCATACCAGCCTTACTCTAATGGTATAACTAAAGATTTTAATAAGATCATGTGTCATACAATGACAAATATTTATAATATCAATTACAATTATTGGGATGATGGACTTTTAGACGTATTATGGTCCTATCGAACCACCTACAGGAGGTTGAACAAGAGTACTCCTTTTAATCTTGTTTTTAACACTAAGGAAGTTTTAATGATAGCCTTGTTCCTTATTTACATATTATGCATGTAGGTAGACTAGATGATGAAAAATATCCAAAAGTGTGTGTGGACTCTTTAATATAACTAGATGAGACACAATTTCTCTCACATTGGAGTTAAGGAATAGAAAAGCAGAAGTAGAAGATCTAGCATGATTTGTCAGGATCTACCACTCCTAAGAGCACACTTGATTACCTTGTATAAGCAACTAAACACGGAATTAAACCAGAATTAACAAGTAACTAGAATTTAGAAATGACACAGAATATGAGAGACAATACCCAATTGTATTAATACTCTTCCAAAAGGAAATATAATGAAGAGATGCCACACTCTTCCACACCTTTTAGGCGTACAGATCTCTTTCCCTCAAGAGTTCACTCTCACCAAATATGGTCACAACAATCAACTCAAACATAGAGTTGTTCACCTCCACCAGTCAGTAACAATACTGCCAGTCCAAGTACTCAAAGTACTTCAAGTAGATCTCCTCTGATCTTGCACAACTTGCAAATCAATGAGACAATCCTTCCAATTGTAAGATCTTTGATTTGCAGGTTGTGCAAGATCAGGGCTGATCTACATGGTAAGTATTGTCTCATTGATTTGTAGGTTGTGCAAGATCAGAGGAGATCTACTTGAAGTACTTTGAGTACTTAGACTGGCAGTATTGTTACTGACTGGTAGAGGTGAACAACAACTCTGCATTTGAGTTGATTGTTGTGACCGTATTTGGTGAGAGTGAACTCTTGAGGGAAAGAGATTTGTACGCCTAAAAGGTGTGGAAGAGTGTGTGCTCTTATGAGAGTTGGTAGATCCTAACATGATCGACATATCAAGAATAAAACCTTTTTTCCTAGTATGCATGTGTTGGTCTATGATTCAAAGTTTGAATTACATTAATGTAAGCTAATGATCTAGTGGGATGGACCATTCATCATTCACAACATCTGCCCAACAGATGAATACATGCTAAAATGGTTAAATGTCCAATTTCTTCTAGGCCACTTAAATGGTCATTGGCTTCAGCCCTACCATTCAATGTAACACTTAAATTTTGTTAATAAGGTGTATGATAATAATTTATTTTATAAATTTGTTTTGTTTTTAAATAAGTGTGGCATAGAGTGCACGCCTTTTGTTCCATATTTCATTTTCTTCACATTTGGATCTTATTCAATTTTATCATGGAGGACCACTCACACATTTCAGTATGGGGTGGGTTTGAAGATAAATAAGCTAGTTAAGTAATCAGTGCATAGAGGGAAAAATGTAAAAAATTCACGTGGGATCAGAGAGATTATAATATAATGGGGTGTGTAATACATGACATAAAGAGAAGGTGCATGAGAGGTAGCATGAGATGGATGCGTGCAAAGGATAGTGTGAGACACGTAGGAGATGGAATGGGAAATGTCATGAAGATGAAGGAAATGCCATTATTTGATGATTTAAAATTAGTTCTCACCAAGAAAATGATAATTTTAAATACTTACAAATGGCATGCACTATGGGAAAGGCATAATATCTAACTAGGGATGGGATGGGATGTGAATTCATTAATGATGGAATGGTATAAATGCCAAGCATGTTGAATATATACAAAAGAATTCCATTAAGAGTATTCATAATGGAGGTGATGGAAAATGATGTGGAAAATAGTTATGCAAGGTGGAAAATTTAATGTGAGAATTAAATAAATCCTATAAAAATCTATAAGGTTTCTTGTTTTCATTTTTCATGTTTGACAAATTGAGAATTATAGAGCTCATAAATGTGAGAACCAATAATAAATAATGGGATTATGTAGTATTATCATTTAAAAAATCAAATAAGAGATTAAGGCCACACTCATTGAAGTGATAAAAAAAAGGAGTAAAAACATGTCCTTACAAGCTAGAAAGAGAAGTTGTAGGTTACAAGTGTTTAATTTGTATTAGAGCAAGTCAAAGCAGGGAGCCAAAGTATTATTGGTCTAAGGAATGAGAAATCAAGACATATTCATTTTGAAGAGTTGGTCGATTGTGCATTAACCTTTGAAGACCTCGATTGGTGACGCGGCCAAAGAGAAAGTCTAAAAGGAGTAGAGATCAATTACCAATCATCTACGAGGTTAAAGAGTTTGATATCATAGAAGAAGGAATCCCTATGTTTATTCAAGAAGAAGGACCTAGTGAGAGTAGCACACACGTGAGCACTCAATAAAGTTAAGGTAAGTGACCCCTAATAGTCAAACACTGACAATGGCATGTGTGGGAAAGAAGTCTAAAATAACACCATTGCCTTCTCTAGTCTTAATTGAAGAAATTCAATACCTTGATATGGTTTTGTGTGTGGATGATTGGGAGTCCAAGGTTTCCTCTTATCATGTTCTAGAATACAATCATCAATAGCCTAAAAAAAACCCAACTTGCATAAGGATTACAGGGTGGAGTACCAAAACACCTAGAATGAGATCACCTATGATCTCACGGTCTATAACTTATTAGAAGATACAACAATACTTCAAATTATATTTTGAAAAACCATAGGAAGCAGTTTTGTTTTTAATCTCATGCATACACGAGGAACCTCTACCTTGTTGGGTGCAGGATGATAATTACCCAAGAATAAATAAATAAAATAATTGGATTATTTTATTTAAGAGGTGATCCAGAAAATATCTAGAGGATCATGAAGAAATTGAGAAAATGATAACATCACTACAATATAGAAAAGAAGGGCATTCCATGCATATAATAATCTTAATAGATCCCATTATTCAAGTAGCTACGCACTTGGCCATGACCAATCTAGAAGGGGTAGACAGGTGGAAGGTAATAGATACGGAACACCTTCATGTCACTAGCTAAATGGCCAAGGGGAAAAAGTATAATTACTCCTTGTACTTCTTTGATAAAATTAAAAAGGACACTGTGAAGGCACATCACCTTACCAACTACAAGTTTGTATGAGTTACAATTTTGCTATTTTTGGTGTTTAATGAAATTAGCGTCCTAGAGTATTCCAACAAAGAACTCAAGTGGGTTTACCCACCAAAACATAAATACCTTTCCAAATGATTCAAATAATTCACTTATCCTGGCACCATCACACCTTCCTACAAAGTAAGAACAAAGGGTTGGTTTGATGTCACAAAGGAGGCATTTGGAGATGAATGGCATGTGGCAAAGGAGTTACTAGTGTAGATGGGAATAGATGATTAGTTTTCTATAAAACAACATTCCTCTCTTGCATGGATCTGGATGGCAACCATAAATAACTTATCTAGGTGGCTTAAATTTCCTTATGCATTCACTACCAAGAACTTCATGGACTCCATGAATTACATTACAAATACATGCCCTGTGAACATTAACACAAATAATATTGATATTGAGATTCATAATCTTCATAATATTTATGTATATCTAGGGAGGATGCATATGTGGAGAATCAAAAGACTCACAAGACTGATCTTAATCCTTATAAGATAGTCATATAAGGGTAGATATGGATAATTTTCTACATGATCAAACCACGAAATAAGATGTATAAAGGTTGCAAGACATAAAAAGAACCATTTCCTCCCTAACCATAATCATGCATGGATGTGAAGGAGCAGGTGAAAGAGAAAATTTCATGACCTAGGAGGGAGAAATACATCAGCCTATGCCAATTTAGGCTATGTAGGTAACACTCAAATTATACAAGATTTTCTAAGAATAACTAAAATATTCTCCCAACCCTATACCCTCCTTTTAGCATTTGATCTCTATTGTGTTTATTTTATAGGAACAAGAGTTTTGTGTTTTTATAGTTCTCTATATGACAAATCAACATACAAAAAAAATCTTTAATAATGAATTTAGACAACTTTACACCATAATAAAATTGTGTTATGGTCCTCCAAAAAAATATAAGAACAAAACTTAAGCAATTCCATATTAAATAAATGTTATGCATAATAAAGGTAATAATTTTATTGAAAATAAGAAACCCTAGACTAATGATATAGGCCTTATTGTTACAAAATGTTAACTATTCAGAGGTGAAATCAGGTTAAAGCCAAATTCCATTGTAATGCCTAGGAAGAAATTGGTCATCCAACATTTGTAATTAACAAGCACTGGTAGGTCAAATGCTATGAATTACAAAGGGGCCATCCTAGTGAATTTGAATTTTTCCATAATGGTTTGCAAAATTAGATTCATGTAACAAGACTTTCATTCTAGGGATAAATGTTTTATGCTTGATGTGTTGATCATGCCATGTTTTTTATTTGCATTTCTCCACATTTTGACTCCAATGAGTAAGGTAATAAGATTCATCTAATTGTAACAAAGTATCCAGGTGTGCCTTCAAGGATGACTCTTCATCCAATTATCCAATGCACACAATACAAAGATATGGTAGCAAGAACTTGACTGGTAGGTCTGCCTCTTTACCATATATTAAGTCAAATGGTGTGTTCTTGTTTAGACACTTATAGGTTATTCGATAAGCCCATAGTACCATAGATAATCTATCATCCCAATTATTTTAGCCAATATTACAATTTTTCATTAGGGTGGTTCCTAAGATTTTATTTAATGCTTCGATAATTCTATTGACTTGAGGGCAATACAATGTTATTTTGTGATGAGCAATCATGAAATCTATAAGTAGGATGCAAATATTTTCATTGAGGAAATGGGCACTGTGATCACTATTCTAACTTAGTGGGAATCCAAATTTAGTTATAACATGTTCCCAAATGAAGTGTGCAATTGTAACAATAGTACAAACCCTTGTTGGCATAACTTCAACCCATCGTGTGAGGTAATCAGTTGTTGTGATGATATACTAGGAACCTGTTCATCTTCTAACTAGATTGATGGGGCCAAAAAAATCAATGGCCCACTTCTCAAATGGTTCTTGAGATAGAATTATATGTAAAAGCATGGCATCCTGATGATTTTGTTTGCCTATTGCTAATAAATGACACACTTCCTAACATGTATCTTGGTGTCTTGAAAAGGGTAGGCCACCATAATCCAACCAACAAAACCTTGCATGTAATAGCCTCTCCAAAAAAATGTCCACCTGTAATTCCCTCATGAACTTTTTGGAGTACCTTAGAATGCTTGTGTTTCATGACACAATGTTGAATAATTTCATCTAGAAAAAGATTGTAAATGTCCCCTCTTATGAGATGAAAAGGTGCAATGCAGACTATGAGTTATTTCTTGGCCTATAAAATTAGATAGTTGGGGGTTGAGCCAATAGTCAGAAAGGCTGCAATATCTTCCAAGTCTTCAAGTAAATGAGTAACCTAAAAGAGTTTAACATCAAGAAAGTCATATTCAATAATGCATGGTGGTTATATAGAATCAATTCAGGAGAGGTGATCAGGTCCATAATTAGTTTTTCTTGGTTTGACCATAATAAAATATTGAAATTATTGAAACAACACTATACAACAATAGATTTTTCCATGCAATATAGGTTTGTTTACTAGATACTTTAAATATTCATGATCTATATAGAATATAAAAGGATTCTAATAAGTATTATTTAAATTTATGCAAAGCATAAATCATTGATAATGCTTCACGCTACATGATGGTGTAATTCTGCTCAGCTAGAGTAAGCTTCTTACTAGCAAAGTAGATCGGGTGATCAAGGTAACCTTAACCTGGTTGTGTAAGGATTAAACCAACTACCATTCTATAAGCATCAAAATGGACATGGAATGGGATTGTCTAGTTAGATGATTAGAGGATTGGATTGGTAACCAATTTGTCCTTTAAAGCCTCAAAATCTTCTTGGCAGGAGAAAGTTCAGATGAAGTGCTCATTATGTTTTAAGAGTTCCTCTAGAGGTGTGGTAATATTTACATATCCATGAATGGATTTTTGATAATAATCTATATGTCCTAAAAATGCATGGACCTCATGCTTGTTCATCTTCTAACTAGATTGATGGGGCCAAAAAAATCAATGGCCCACTTCTCAAATAGTTCTTGAGTAGAATTGGATGTGAAAGCATGACATCCTGATGATTTGGTTTGCCTACCACTAATAAATGACACACTTCCTAACATATATTTTGGCATCTTAAAAAAGGGTAGGCCACCATAATCTGACCAGTAAAACCTTGCGTATGATAGCCTCTCTAACATAATGTCCACCTGTAATTCCCTCATGAACTTCTTAGAGTGCCTTAGAATGCTCATGTTTCATGACACAGTGTTGAAGAATTTCATCTCGACCAAGATTGTAAAGGTCCCTTCCTATGAGCTAAAAGGGTGTGGTGCAGACTGTGAGTTATTTCTTGGCCTACAGAATTAGACAGTCAAGGGCTAAGCCAGTAGTTAGAAAGGCTGCAATATCTTCCAACTCCTCAAGTACATGAGTAACCTAAAAGAATTAAACATCAGGAAAGTCATATTCAATAGTGTATGGTGGTTATATAGAATCAATTCAAGAGAGGTGATCAGGTCCATAATTAGTTTTTATTGGTTTGACCATAATAGAAAATTGAAATTATTGAAACAACACTATCTAGCAGTAGATTTTTCCATGCAACATAGGTTTATTTACTAGATAGTTTAAAGCTTCATGATCGATATAAAATATAAATGGATTTTCCAATAATAATTATCTAAATTTATGCAGACCATAAACCATTGGTAATTCTTCATGCTATGTGGTGATGTAATTCTACTCAGCTAGAGTAAGCTTCATACTAGCAAAGTAGATCATGTGATCAAGGTGACCTTAACTTGGTTGTGCAAAGATTGCACCAACTATCATTCTAGAAGCATCAACATAGACATGGAATGGGATTGTCTAGTCAAGCAACTAAAGGATTAGAGTTATAACCAATTTGTCCTTTAAATCTTCAAAATATTTTTGGTAAGAGAAAGTCTAGATGAAGTGCTCATTATGTTTTAAGAATTCTAATAGAGGTGTGGTAATCTTTGCATATCCATGGATGAATTTTTTATCATAACCTGTATGTCCTAAAAGGTATGGACATCATGTTGAGACTTGGGCACTAGAAGGTGAAGAATGATACATACTTTTGTTTGGTCTACCAGAAGTCCATCCTTACAAATAATATGTCCTAGAAGAACACCAAAAGGTGTAGCAAATAGGCACTACTTTAGATTCAAACATGAGCAATAGATTACAGCAATGGTATTTGACCAGACCATAGACTATCTAGTCATCCAAGTAGACTTAAATAAACTTATGGATGAAATATTTAAAGGCTTCAGTGACTATATGTGAGAACACAACTAGTGCATTATTCAACCCAAAAGGCATCACAATATATGCAAAAGACCCCCATTCAATAACAAACATCATCTTTGGTTCATCCTCCTCAACTATCTAGACTTGATGGTACCCAAAAATACATCTATGAAAATATATGTTTCACATCTAGTGATGCCTTCAAGTATTTACTTTATGAATGGTGTTGGGAAAGGATCATTGACACAAGATACATTAAGTACCCAATAATCAATACAAATTCAAATATGTCCATATTTATTTATACTTATCACCATCAGATTGACCCACTCAAATTCATCAATTATGGTGATTAATCTAGTTCACAACATACTATCAATTTATTCCTTTACACATACTTGTAGATTCAAATTCATCCTATATGGCCTTTTCTTGACTGGTCGAGCATTGTCAACCAATTTAATATGTATCTTACCTTGGGATGGATGAAATCATTTCATATCACTGTAACTACTCTGGAAGACATCTTGGTATTATTTTACCAACTCAAATATCTTTGAAACTTCTATGTCAATCTAGTAATTACCTACAATAGTTATTTTTTGTTCATCCTCTATGCCGATGTTGTGTTGGATAGTTTAAATTGGCCCAGAGTAAGGGTGGTCTATGTTAAGACCAGTGTCATGAAAAAAATCATGTCACATAATCCATAGGGACATCCAAGTGATTTGACAGAGGTTCAAGTGGGTCGGACCCTTCACCCTCTTCTACCTAAAATACTAGCTTTTATTTCCCTTGGCATATCTCTTCACGTAGGTCTTGATCAAAGACTGGTTCTGGTGTGAGAACAAGTTATACAGATGGTTCATTGAAGATAAATAGACCTTATTTTAGGACATTATGGATATATCTTAGGTGATATTTAATGGGATTAAGGTCATCAATAACTGATTCATGCATACCCTAGAGAGTGAGGGATAAATCCATTCTTGGAGAGTAATAAGATAGTGTCGATTTCATTTTTCCCTTCAATAGATGCCAAAACTAGGTACACATATGTCGCTCTTCATGAACATACCATGATCATTCCTAGGTTCATAAAGTTCCATAGAATTTTGTACCCACAATTAATCTGGTAAGTAAGACTCTTTAGCTCTCCATATTGACTTATAGTCCTCTATATGGGATTAAGGTGATTATACTCTACTATAACTGATTGTTCCCTTGATTTATTTGTCATTATGAAATCAATGATGCAAATTAGAGTGTAATTGATCCCATTATAAAATTTGTTCATGATGGGTTCACCATCATCTTGTAGCTATAACATCAAAGAGGTGAACCAAGGATTGAATATGATCATTGTTAGAGTGATAAAATTCTTTAAGGCACTAGAAAAAGTTATGAACTTCCATTTATCTATGAAACCAAGGGGTTGTATCAAGTATTTCTAAGGGTCATATATCTTTTGTCCCCTCATGACTTGGATGTTAAGAAGGTGAATGAACCTCTGACATTTATGATACTAGTGCAGAATGTTACCCTGATTACCTATGGCACTACACACTCTTCCAGTGAGGTCATAGTCATTATGGGCCCAATAATTACAAGCATTACTTGTATTATCAAAAAGATATTAAATTTGAATTCATCATAGGATGTCATCAGGGGTAGGATCACATTTCTCACCATCTTTGGCAGTGACATTATAGATTTGGTTAATATCTTCATCCACATTAATAGGTTCTACATTTGGGGGGCTATGTGTTTGATCTAAGGGAATACCAATGCATTGATCAACACTCTCAAATAGATTTGGGAATTCATCAACATCATCTAACTTGTGAACTTTAATTTCAGATTTGAAAGGTACTCCAAGGATATCCACTATTGCATTATTGAGGATGCTAATAGATAGAGGATCAGTTTTATTATCCATAAACAATACATGTAGTGAAGGTTGTAATGCCAAACTAGCCATTTTTCACCATGCATATTTAGTAAGGATGTTAAATTTAGTGTCACTATCAACTAGGATATCCTAAATTACCCAACCATCATTGAAAACATTCACTATTAATTCTATCTTCTAAAGGGCTAGAAGGAATAGGGTATCTTGCCATCGAGCATGATTTAAATGTCGATCCTCAGTTTATCGATTAATTTGAGTTTGATCATAAATAGGTATTTATACTTGATTATTAAGCCAAGTACTTAATTTTTGGATAATTTATTCATCCATCATACACTTGTAAAGATCTTGAAAATCATCTCATATCACATTTTAAGGCTCTATTGCCTTCTACATATCAGTATATTACATTGCTTCTTGGTCCTTGAGAAATTAAATTTATCCTTGTATTTCTCATACCAACATCATAGTGTCTTGAAGTACATCCTTCTGTTGCTAGGCATCAAAATATTTCCTTCCCTGAGGTTCTTCACATTGTACCTTCTCAGTAGGAGTAGATGTAGACTGAGATTATCCTCTTCTATGTGTAGTGATAATCACTTGTTGAGATGTTGGGGTGCTTGAACATGTATGCTAGTGTGGTTTCTCAATAGGAATCATACTTGTACCTTTTTCATTTATCTCCTTAGTGATGGCCATGTACTAATGGTCCTTTTTACAAAAATCACATGTAGTTTAGATTGGATAATTCTTTGATAGTGGTCTGGAGATCCACACTTATAACATGTTCTTGGTGGGAAATGACCACCTCCTCATCCTCATCCTCTACCTTAAACATGACATCCACCATTATATTTATTATTAGACACAATGGTCTATCACGTACTATGCTTGTGTGCTTCATGGATATCACTAATTAATCAACAATCATTTGTGTCATGGGTGTAGGCATCGAATATTTTTTAATATTCAGATACCTTAGAATGTGTAGCTCACTACAAGAGAGGATATGAGTGCACATCATTCTTTTCATGGTATATGTCACATGATTGCTTTAGTATTTCACTTGTAATCAATACACCAAATCCCATTAAGTATCATAGGAATTATTTGTAGTTAATATTTCAAGATGCAACTCCATTTAAGCTATTTGGGATTCCATGAAGGGTCTAATCCTAGTGTTGATGCTACCAATAACTTCAATGTAAAGGGTGGCTTCTAAAGCTTTACGTGGTCTAGGAAAGGTATTCTGAGATAGTTTTCATTGAAAAAGAAGTAATAAGCCTCCCATGAACCACTATGCGTAATGATTAGAATTGATTTAAAATGACAGTTTTGACAAAAGTGTTTTGAACCTTGCATCATATTCATATACAATTATAGTAAGTTCCTACTTTATATCCTTCAGTGTGATAATACTTTGTTTCTTGAATTCAAGAATGTCAAATTCTTTAAGGAATGTCATTTTGAGATCATCATAGTCAACAATTGCTTATTGTGGGTTGAAATTTCTATACCAATTATACTATCTCTCAAAAAGTGTATTCATGAATTATGTGGCTTTCTGCTCGAAAGAAGTGATACCTCACACCCTGCAAATAGTTTCACACTTATGGAAATGTTATAAAACATTATCTAAAACTTGATATCTAGGTAGGTGAAGTGTTATTTCATAATATATCATTATCAATTGAGGTAATTTTACTGGTGGTTATTAATAACCCCTAAATCTTGTTCCTTAAGGGGGTAGTCCACCACTTCCTCCCATGCCACGTACTAGTCTATCTCCAATGCTTCCAGTAGAAATGCTCATGCCATGGGGCATGGTATCTAGTTGAATACTAATATTTAGGCCCATACTTTATCCATTCTAAATTTTAGGTCCTCTGGGCATCCCAAATTGTGAAATGAAATTCCTAGTAGCCAAATTTGTTACCCTTGTTTTAAAATTTCCTTTCACTAAGTTCAACATCTCTTGTCTATTTTCAATTCAATTATGGACTCATGAAAGAAACCAGTTGTTTTCTCTTCTTTGGAAGCTTTGTTTCATCCTTGTTCAAGTGTTTTTCACCCCTTTTTCCTAAGTTTTATCTCTTTTGGAAAGGTTCTTTTATTTTTGGTTTTTTATCCAAGCCTAAGAATTCTTTTGGACTTTTTGTCTCAAACAAAAAGTCCAAAAGAATTCTCTCTTTGCATTTTCCCAAAGGAATCCTTTGTTTTAGGTTTTCAGTCTTAGACTTTTTGTCTTAGACAAAAAAGACAAAAAGTACAAAAGAATTCTCTCTTTTCATTTTCCCAAAGGAATCCTTTGTTTTGGGTTTTCTGTCTCAGACAAAAAGTTTGAAGGAATTCTGCCTGTCTTTTCCCAAAATATTTTCCTTCAAATTTTTTTTGAAGGTCCTCTCTCTCTTTAGATTGCCCTTCAAAACTTTTTCAAAGTTTCTTTTCTCTCTCCAAGTGCCCTTTGAAACTTTTTTGAAGGGAAATATTTAATCCAAAGTGCCCTTCAGAACTTTATCAAATGGTCACTTTTCTTCCAAAGTGCCCTTTGAAACTTTTTTGAAGGGTCACTTTTCTTCCAAAGTGCCCTTCAAAACTTTTTTGAAGGGTCACTTTTCTTCCAAAGTGCCCTTCAGAACTGTTTTGAAGGGTCACTTTTCTTTCCAAGTGCCCTTTGAAAAGTTCCAAAGGGTCACTTTTCTTCCAATGTGCCTTTCAAAAAGTTTCGAAGGGTCACTTTCTCTTCCAAGTGCCCTTCAAATTTTTTCCAAAGGGTCACTTTTCTTCCCAAGTGCCCTTCAAAAAGTTTTGAAGGGTCCATTTCCTTCCAAAGTGCCCTTAAAAAAGTTTCGAAGGGTCACTTTTAAATCCATGACCTTCGAAAGAAGTCCAAAGGAATTGTTGTGGACTTTTTATCCACAACAATCCTTTTGATAAGCCATAAACAAAGAGCCCAAAAAGATATGCAAAGACCCAAAGGAAAAAGCCTGAATGAATGAGCAAGAAGAAAAGGCAGACAAAAAGCCTAAAGGAATTCCTTCAGACAAGTTATACAAAATATTTCCTTTGGGAGAAAATCCTAAAGGAAAGAGTTTGTAAAAAGGTCAAAAGAAATATTCCTGAAGGAATTGTGCTGATGAAGTGACAGGCTAAGGGACATCAAAATCAACATCATGGACTAGCTGTTGGGATTCAAATGTCCCATGATGGGCTGATGAACGTCAAATTTAGAGCAATGAGCTAACCATTGGGATTCAAACATTTTATGACATCCTACAGGCCATCATTTTCATAATGGAAGAATAGCTGTTGAAAGTAATCAGGTTTAAAAATCTCGATGATGTGAGGCTTAGAGGGCCCAAAGTAGAGCAGATCCAAAAATGTGAAGTAACTGGTCTTGAAAAGCCTGAAGTAAGAAGACTCCAAAATCTTGAAGACATCAAGATGGAAGAGCCTAAAGACTTAAGGCTTAAAGACAACAAAGTAGGTACAAATCACGTTTCCAACGGTGCATGACTTATAAAGATTTTATAAATAGAAGTAATTCAGGTTTAGGAACCCAAATTAATCATGAATAGTGTAGATTAGATTCTCTAAGGTGAATAAATTCAAGTTCTCTTAAGTACATGACTTTGGGTTTTCAAAGTTGAGAGACTTAAATCGCTTTATAAGTAGTCAACAGTGAGAACTCTGAAGTAAGCAAGATTTGGAGTTTGGAAAGCTTGATTTGGCCTTCGGTAGTGTACTTCGGGTCCATGAAATTACATTACTCATTATTGTTGTCAACCTGGAGTTGCACCTTGGTTTGAGGATGTGTGGGAGATGGCCAGTCTGCTATCCGACTGAAACAATGGGATCTCCTCATGAGGATGGTGCCTCAACAGTGAGGAGAACCTCCAGAGAAGGTTGGTTCTTGTATGATGTATCAATTAGGATTCCTACTCTATGCTGTTGGCTGCCATGAAAAAGGGATAAGGAGAAACTTAAAGGGAAATCCTACCTAAAAGGGGGTGATACACCAGAACTATGATCCTACTCAGCTCGGAACCTTGAACACTGAGCGAACAACAGAGAAGGAAGACCTTAGACTTCAAATTAATCACTTGTGCATAAGTATTTCATGCAGAGGTTTGGTCCAATAACTAAAACCTAAGGGAAATGGTGGAGAGAGGTCTGATAAAAGACACTATGTAGTTGCCTAACATCCACTTACAGATATCAACAAAAGACAATAAAGAACACTTTGACATGACCTGCACAAGGACAATATAGCAACTAGGTACGAACAGAATTTGGGAAGGGAGAAAACTCTACCACTTATGCAAATTACTAAAAAATATACACTATGCCAAGCTTGAAATCTAAAAGTACACTCCTGCTTATTGATCAAAGAGGTTACACAACTCTTAATGGCAGAGTCTGGTCTAACCAAGAGAGACTGGATTTTTTTTTAATCAAGGCTAAAAGCCATTATATATCAATTTTTAAGAGGCCAAAGATAGCCGTATAATCTTTAACAGAAAATTCACTTTGGTTAACTAAATAAAATATATTTTTCTTGTCTTTACATGAATTTTCCTTGTTTGATGAAGTGCACTCATCTTTGTATGAAAATATGAAAGTACACTACTAATTCTAGATGTGGCATTTGATCAATCAGTTAACACCAAATATGGACTAGGAACTTCTGTTCAAGCTAATTTTGACCTTCAGATGCATGCACTGTAAGAAGACAAACAGGCCTTTAATGTCCAGTCAACTAAAATTTAGACTATTTATTCAAAAATAGACCCATCATTTGCATGTGATCTGCTCTATTGTGGTCGTTCTATGTATATCTGGCAGGATTCCATATCCAATTCATTTATCGAATTATCTATTTTCTATTTTTTCCGCTCAGTCAGCTTTAATTATTTTAGATTTTTCTGCTATTTAAAAAAAAAACCCAACGGTTACTTCTCATGGCCTAAATTTGATGGCCTGCGGGACGTCACCGACACTATCTCCTTTCTTTCAAAAATATCTTCAGGCTTTCCTTCTATGTTATTTCCCTTTACGGCTTTCGAATTTCTTTTCTCCTGTTTATCTTATTCATCGGCTTTGTTGGCTATGTCGCTGAGTCATATAACTGTGGACTTTGACATTTGCTCCTTCTTTTTCTGAATTCCTTTGGACTTTTTGTCTCAAGGAATTCCTTCAGACAAAAAGTTTGAAGGATTCCAGGCCATGGTTTTTCCTTGAAACTTATTTGTGCCCTCTACCAGGTCTCTGTGTCCAGTCAGTCCATGTATCAAACCCACGTATCATTCACAAGCAGTCTAGGTGGTTGTTCGTGTGGCCTCGAGCAGTCTTTCGGAAGAATTTTGAAGGACCCAGATTTTTTGCTAAAGCTTGTGGTCTCTTTTTGCTTTAAACCTACCAAATTCCTTCAGACTTTTTGTCTAAAGGAACTCCTTTGGACAAAAAGTCCGTAGAATTCATTTTTTCCCTTTGCTTTTTATGTGCCTTTGGCAACCAACGTGTCTTCTGCCAGTAGTAGTCTATGTGGCCTTCAATAGCAGTATCAAAGTGTTAGTCAGTAGTCCATGTGTCAACCAGTAGTTAGTCTACATGGACCTCCAAGTGGCAAGGTGTCAGTTGTGGTTGTCTATGTATCCTTCAGCTATCTTGGCTGACCAAGTGATTGAACCACCCCCTTTGAACCCACCATTGAACTAAGACGTTGCACCTTTTACGTTGAACCTTGGCTTTGAACCAAACGTTAGCTTTCCAAATGGCAAAAAATATGACTCGTGGAAGATTTGTCAACATTTTGGCGACTCAGCTGGGAAGCATGCCTACTATGCTTGAGGACCCAGTCATGTATAAATGCTATAAAAATCCCATATGGTGAATTTGATCTCTGATTGTAAATTTGCTCTGATCATTGCTGTAATAACCTCTTCCTTCAAAATAAGAAGGAAAACACATGAAAGTGAAAAACTAACTAAAGCAAATGTGCAAACAAGAACTTATTGAACAAAACTGAAGCAAACTACTATACTTTTACAACACTTGGAGGAAAGCAAAGAATAATTAAATATGTACATGGAACTTTGCTCTTTAATAGCAATGCTTTAGATGTATCCCATTGACTTGGATTGGAAGCTCTTCACCATCCATCTTAGCAAGTTAGAAGGCGTTGTGGGATTTGTAGATGGAGATTGTGTATGGGCCACTCCAAAGTGAATCAAACTTGGTGTGCCTTCCTGGTTTGGCCCGGTCCTCATCCCACTTAAGGACCAAATCTCCTTCATTGAAGCTTCGTGAGGAAGCTCCTTTGTCAAATGTCTTTTTCACCTGTGCCTGATGACTTTCCATGGCTAGCATGGCTTGATTTCTTGTTTCTTCTAGCTCCATAAGTTTTGCATATCTGATCTCCATAGGCTTATTTTCTAACGGTTCAAGTTGATGCATTAATTCTAAGGTGGGAAACTCAAGAGAGATCGATAACCTTGCTTCTCTATGATAGACCAGCTTGTAGGGAGAGTTAGCTATCGACCTTTTGTAGGTAATCCTATAAGCCCATAGTGCTAACTTTAGCTTGAGGTACCATGATCTCTGATTGTCTTCAATTGTCCTTCGTATGATCCTCAATAGGTTCTTGTTTGTAGACTCAGCAAGGCCATTTCCTTGTGGATAGTAATTTGATGAGGTGCTGAGATAGATTCCATGTTGGACTGCCCACTGGCTAATCCTAGATCCCACAAAATCCATTACATTATCAAAGATAATCATTGAAGGGACTCCAAACCTAGTGACCAAACTTTCATAGAAATCAAGGATGCTAGTTTCATTTGCCTCCTTTAATGCAACTACTTCTATCCAACGTGTGAAGTAGTCTGTAGCTGTTAGAATCCATTTATGCCCTGAACTGGAAGGAGGGTTGATGAGACCAATAAAGTCTAATCCCCACTGGACAAATGGCTGATCCACTGTAATTGGCTGTAGGGGCAGGGCTGCTAGTTTAATTTTTCCTACAAACATAGCACATTGTTTGCACTTCCTTACCCATGCATGGCAATCACCAAATATAGTAGGCCAAAAGTACCCACCTCTCATGATCTTAAGTGCTATAGTTCTAGCAGAAAAGTGTCCTCCACCAAATCCATCATGGAATTCTTCTAGCAACCTTTGAGTATGGCCTGGCTCTACATACCTTAGTAACATTCCGTTGATATCTTTCTTGAACAAGACACCATCAACAAGCAAAAATGGAATTGATTGCAGTCTGAAATACCTTCATCTTGAAGCACTTAGGTGGGAAGGGTAATGACCTTCCTGTAGATAATTTACCAGATCGTAGAACTAGTTGGAAGGTGATGTTTGTATAGCAGCGACTTCTACATCATTTGACACTAGAACAACTTCATTGGTTTCTTGCAAGTCCTGAGCTAGATGCTCACAAAGCCCTTTACCCCTAACTAGTTTTGTGATCTTAATTTCTATATCATATTCCATCACTTTGGTTATCCAACCAGCCCTTTTCTCATTCATTTCCCTGTTCAGAAGAAATTCCTTGATGCTTGGATGAGCAGCCATTAGAAGTATCTTATTATTAGACAGAAGTGCCTAAATTTCTTCAGAGATCTTATGATTGCAAGGATGTGTTTTTCAACAAAAGAGTACCTTGTTTCATACTCCTGTAGGCCTTGGCTATAGAAGGCTATTGGCTGCTCCAAGTTTTCATGGTTCCGCTGCATAAGAATACCTGAAATGGTTTCCACGTCAACATACGTATACAGAATGAAGTCTTTCTTGAAATCTAGATTCAAGAGCATGGGGGCACTTGCTATGGCTTACTTAACATCTTCAAATCTTTTTATTCCTTCCTTAGACCAACTGAAGCTCTGATTTTTCTTTAACATGGCTGTAAGTGGCCTAGCTATAGTAGCAAAATTTGAAATATATCTCCTTATGAAATTGATCTTTCCAAAGAAGGTTTACAAAGCCTTTTTGCTCTTAGGCAAGGAGAGTGCTAGAATAGATTGAATCCTCTCAGAATCTATGTTTAAACCATGCTTAGAAACAACATGTCCAAGAAGCTTACCTTCATGAACTGAAAATACACACTTTTTGGGATTTAGAGATATCCCAAACTGTCTACACCTTTCGAAAATGTGTTGGAGGTGCACCACATGGTCTTCCACATCCTTTGAGAATACTATGATATCATCTAAATAGATAAGCACAAATTTGTTAAGAAGGCCTTGGAAGGCCATATCCATGGCTCTCTAAAAGGTTACCCCAGCATTGGACAAACCAAAAGGCATCTTTCTATACGTGAACGTTCCCCATTTAGTTGTGAAAGCCATCTTGAATTGGTCTTCTTCTTTGACCAAAATCTGATTATAGCCGATGTACCCATCTAACAAGGAAAACCTCTCTGAACTTGAAACAAGCTACAAGATTTGTTCTATCGATGGCAATGGATAGTGGTCTTTAAGTGAGGCCCTGTTTAAGTCATGGAAATCAACACATAACCGAATCTCAACATTCTTTTTCCATACTGGAACAAGGTTCACCACCCAAGTTGAGTGCTTAATCAGAAATATAATAGTAGACTCTATAAGCTTGTGAAGCTTAGCTTTTATCAAAGGCTCAAGTTTTGGATTAATTGGCCTTTGTCTTTGTCGCACTGGATTAGTTTCATCTTCTAGCTCAATAGTGTGTTGAGCCAAGCTTGGATCAAACCCTTTGAGATCACTATATTGCCATGTGAATATGTCAGCAAAATTTTGGCATAATTCAACAAAAACTTTTTGTTGTAGTTGAGTGCATACCTTGCCCAGTTTCAATATCTTACCAGCTACAATCTCCACATTGGCGTAGTGCTCCTCTTTTGTATACAAAGATGATTTCTCTTTCCTTAACTCATCATCTTCACTGAAAATGTTTTCAAGGGTAACCAACCCCTTGGGTAGTTTATTGGTTTTCAGCTATACAATTTGGTCACCATACTGCTGCAAGCATTTTCCCTAATTTTTTGGAGAAAACTCAGCTCTTCTTGCAAAAATCTAACAATTTGATCGTCACTCTCGAATACCTACCAATTTTCCTTGTTATCTGGGATAGAAGGCCTTATGACTATCCTTATATGTGACTAAGAAGAATCACTTTTAACATCAGCTAGAATGTCAAATTGTGCCCCCACAGCAGCCAACCTATCAGCATGTTTATTTCTGTCTCTTGGTATGGCCTGAATATTAAAAACCTAGAAATCTTCAAGTAAATCCCATACCCTGTGTCTATAAGATTTAAGTAGCATGTTCTTACATACATTTAATCCCCTTACCGAGTGAACCACCAGCTCGCTATCTCCAAACACTTGTAGATAGCTTGCTTTCATCTTCCTAGCCCATTGCAAACCATGGACTAGTGCTTCATATTCAGCAACATTATTCAAACAGCCAAACTAAAATTTAATAGATGAGAAATACCTTTGTTTTGTAGGAGAAATCAACATTATTCCAGCTCCTGTCCCATGCTTATTTCTTGATCCATCGAAGTACAGCTGCCACAAGCCTTCACTAGACTCGCCTTCTTTGACCATGGCTAGGATTTGCGCATTGTTCTCATGAATACAATATACACCAAGATCTTCTTCTTCAATCAGCTTGTATGGATCATACTCATGCAAAGTAGAGGCCCACTCATCAAGAAATAAATCTAGAACTCCATCCAAAGGTGAGTCTTTTTCTACCTCACTAGTTTGTACTACTTCATCTGAAACAATACAGTTTGAATTGACCACACTTGGCGTATAAGGTTCCATGTGAAAATGTGCAATAGGCTCTGAATGAATGGTTACCTTTGTGCCATATCTGGTTCTAAACAATAGGTATGTCCAATCAACTGATAGGTATCCCCCAATATTTGAGGTGAAATCTCTTGAAAGGCACATGGTGAAGTAAGGGGGTAGATCTACTACTACAATGTCCTACTGAATAGTCACATTAGGACATGCATGTAATGTTAGTTTCAAACCTTTAATAATCCCTACCATCTTTGCTGGTGAACCATCCAATTTTAGTACTCCTTTAGTATTTGGCTCATAGACAAGGCCGAGCTTGTCTGCAATCTGTTTAGGCATGATGGTACTGCTGGCTCCACTATCCACCATGCAATTATGAACTAAGGTGTCTCCTACTATCAAGGAAAGATAAAAAGGAGGAGTTTTTTATTTTTACCTCAGTCTTGTCTACCTTTGGTGTATTATTTCCTTGCTATACCTGCTACTTAGTTGGTGGATCTGAGTTTGTTAAAATAGTACCTCCTTTGTCTACTAATTTCAGAGACAATTCAAGAGCAGAGAGTTCGTAAATGAGGCTGTCCTTTTGGCCTGGAATTGACAAAGTATCCCACATACGAATATTGATGTTAGATATTTTCATCTAGTCTACAATGTTGAACTGAGGACTTACCTTTGATTGAACCCTTTGTGTCACTTGCTGCTGATGAATAAGAGGTATCTGCTATACTTTGCCAACCTCTACATTCTAATTTTTTGTGACTGTGGGGGTAGCAAGCTATTCTTTCACCCCTTGAGCAATAGTGTCAGAAGCATTAGATGTACTTGCCACTACTTGAGCTTCTCCAATAGCTCTTCTTTTATTTCCTTGGCAAGTTAGAGCTGCAACTTGATCATTCAAAGTGTTAGTCCTAATATCTTGAGAAAAAGCAATGTGATCTTCTACCTGCCAGTTTACATTAACAACATCATGTTACCCTTGGGTCATTCCTTGTGATGTTAGGCCCGTATCTTGATATTGGCTCTCATGAAAAGAGAACTCCTCTTGTGTCATCTGTGGCATGGCATTGTTTGTCTGAATTAAATCCTGATTTTGAAGATTATTTAGATTTGAAGGCTGCCAACCTGAATCCTGCACTAAATTGTTCTGAGATGGAGTTGGAACAATGGTCTTTGATGTAGAAGGAGCACTTGGATCAATAGCAGCATATGGCTTTGTTGGAGTTATAACCCCTTGCATTTGATAGGGTAGTCGGTTCTCTCTAGAACCTTGATAAGAAGATCTTTGATCCTTGAAAGGCTGATAGTTGTTCTGATTATGTTGCTGATAAGGCCTATTTGACTAGAATTGTTGCCTCTTAAGCTGTACTATTTCATTTTTGAAAGACTGTAACAGACTTTTCAGTTCTCCTAACTCACTAGACTGACTAGTAGAGGTTGTAATTGGATGTTGAGGTGCTAGAATTGGAGCTAAGGATGGAACTTGAGGGAGATGAAGGGCTGATGCTAAACCTATCTCTAGAAATATGGGCATTGGTAGTCTTGAAGCAAGCTTTGCTACCTGAATCAAACTATTCTCTGCTCTTATTGCCACGTCATAGGCATCTGGCAAGGTAGTGATGCCCATTGACTGTATCATCACACTGATATCAAAATTCAGAGCTTTCAAAAAATATAAAAAAGCATACTCTGGTGATGGTCTAATTAGGAATGATATCCTGTGCCATGTCTTCTGGAATCAGAGATTGAAATCAGACATGAACTCATGAGGGGCTCTCTGTATGGCTGTTAATTACTCAACCAAAGATAGGTAGTCAGACTTGTCCTCAAACTGTTTGACCAAAGTGGCACCTAATTCATCCCAAGTAGAGATATATCTAAGTGGGAGGGTCCTATACCATTGTAATGCTTTTAATTTGAAAGAAGCAGCTAATAATCTGATGGCAACATTATCTTCAGTTACGTTATGAACTAAACAAAGATTAGCAATATCTTGTATATGCTCAACAGGGGTTGTTTGATCTTCCCCTGAGAAGTATGGAATACTTTTGAGGGCAGATATAGGGATGTCATATAGCTGTGCTAAATTTAATGGGCTTCCTTCATTAAATGGAGCAAATACCTGATTCCTATTGGCCATTTGCATGATGGAAATTTTAGTGTTGAGCATAATAGGGTGAGGAGGAGCTAAATATTCTCTCCTTAGAGGATATGGTCTTGTCCTTCTAGATCTTGCTCCTTTAAAAGTCAAAAATTCAAAAGGAATACCTTTGCTTGCTGATCTTGTAGTAACTTTTGGCATGAACTGATTATCTGAATGATGCTATGAACTCTTCTGCCTTTTTGTAAATAAATATCTTCCTTTATTGTGAAGATTTTCAATAAGGAACTCTTTTTGTGATCCCACCGGGCGTGCCAAAAATTGTTTTCAACCTAGAGCTACACCCTGGTTCAAGGACGTGTGAGAAACGGCCAGTCCTCTATCCAGCTGAAACAATGGGATCTCCTCATGAGGGTGGGTGCCTCAATAGTGAGGAGAACCTCTAGATAAGGCTGGTTCTTGTATGATGTATCAATTAGGATTCCTACTCTACACTGCTGGCTGCCATGGAAAAGGGGAAGGAGAAACTTAAAGGGAAATCCTACCTAAAAGGGGGTGATACACCAGAACTATGATCCTACTCAGCTCAGAACCTTGAACACTGAGCGAACAATAGAGAAGGAAGACCTTAGACTTAAAATCAATCACTTGTGCATAAGTATTTCATGCAGAGGTTCGGTCTAATAACTAAAACCTGAGGGAAATGGTGGAGAGAGGTCTGATAAAAGACACTGTGCAGCCACCTAACATCCACTTACAATTTCAACAAAAGACAATAAAGAACACTTTGACATGACCTGCACAAGGACAATATAGCAACTAGGTACGAATAGAATTTGGGAAGGGAGAAAACTCTACCACTTATGTAAATTGCTGAAAAATATACACTATGCCAAGCTTGAAATCCAAAAATACACTCCTGCTTATTGATCAAAGAGGTTACACAACTCTTAATGGCAGAGTCTGGTCTAACCAAGAGAGATTGGATTTTTTTTTAATCAAGGCTAAAAGCCATTATATATCAATTTTTAAGAGGCCAAAGATAGCTGTATAATCTTTAAGAGAAAAATTCACTTTGGTTAACTAAATAAAAAATATTTTTCCTGTCTTTGCATGAATTTTCCTTGTTTGATGAAGTGCACTCATCCTTGTATGAAAATCTGAAAGTACACTACTAATTCTAGATGTGGCATTTGATCAATCAGTTAACTCCAAATATGGACTAGGAACTTATGTTCAAGCTAATTTTGACCTTCAGATGCATGTGCTGTAAGAAGACAAACATGCCTTTAATGTCTAGTCAACTAAAATTTAGATTGTTTATTTGAAAATAGACCCAGCATTTGCATGTGATCTGCTCTATTGTGGTTGTTCTATGTATATCTGGTAGGATTTCATATCCAATTCATTTATCAAATTATCTATTTTCTATTTTTTCCGCTCAGCCAGCTTCAATTATTTTAGATTTTTTTGTTATTTAAAAAAAAATCCCAACGATTACTTCCCGCGGCCTAAATTTGACAGCCTACGAGACGTCACCGGCACTGTCTCCTTTCTTTCAAAAATATCTTCGGGCTTTCCTTCTGTGTTATTTCCCTTTGCGGCTTCCAAATTTCTTTTTTCCTATTTAGCTTATTCATCAGCTTTGTTGGCTTTGTCGTTGAGTCATATAACTACAGGCTTTGATATTTGCTCCTTCCTTTTCTGAATTCCTTCAAACTTTTTGTCTGAAGGAATTCCTTCAGATAAAAAGTTTGAAGGATTCCAGTTCGTGGTTTTGCCTTGAAACTTATTTGTGCCCTCCACCAGGTCTATGTGTCTGATCAGTCCACGTATCATTCACAGGTAGTCTAGGTGGTTGTTCGTGTAGCCTCGAGCAGTCTTTCAAAAGAATTTTGAAGGACCCAAATTTTTTGCTAAAGCTTGTGGTCTCTTTTTGCTTTAAACCTGCTGAATTCCTTCAGACTTTTTGTCTAAAGGAATTCCTTTAGACAAAAAGTCTGAAGAATTCATTTTTTCCCTTTGCTTTTTATGTGCCTTTGGTAGCCAAAGTGTCTTCCTCCAGCAGTAGTCTACGTGGCCTTCAACAATAGTATCAAAGTGTTAGTCAACAGTCCACGTGTCAACCAGTAGTTAGTCTACATGGACCTCCAAGTGGCAAGGTGTCAGTTGTGGCTGTCTATGTATCCTTTGGCTATCTTGGCCGACTAAGTGATTAAACCGCCCCCTTTGAACCCACCATTGAACTAAAACATTGCACCTTTTACGTTGAACCTTGGCTTTAAACTAAACATTGAACCAAAACATTGAACTTTTATGTTGAACCTTGGCTTTGAACCAAATGTTAGCTTTCCAAATGGCAAAAAATCTGACTCATGGAAGACTTGTCAACAATTATCACCTTATCAGTTACAAGTAATGACAACCCCAAAGCAAGCAAGTTGAGGAGATTAGAGAACTCAAATAGGTCTACAAAGAGCAAATCAAGTTTCCAGGGTTGCTTAAATTAATAAGCTTGGTCTAATAACATGGTTCACCATCATGTTCAGACAAATGAGAAGCTACCATGTGGCATGAGCTGGAGCAAAGTTGGCTTGTTAAAGACACATGGAGGATGATCCATAGGCATCCATGCCCAACTAATCAATGACATAGAATCAATGATCTGTGTCATTCCTAGAGGGCCATTTCACCATTGATCAACTAGGATCTAAGTCATTCCTTGAAGACCAATCAAAGAAGAAGGACAAAGCTAAATAGATTGAAAGAGACAAATCTATAATAGGTGGAATCCCTTGTAATAACCATTTTCATGCCATGACTCAACAAAGAATATCCTTATTCTGTCAATGAAAATTTTGGAAAAGTATCTTTGATAGAGCATGACCAAAGGTGTAACAACTTGTAATGACATGGATCAACCAAATGGCCCAAGCAAGCATCCTTTGTAAAGATGGTTATGACTGAAGATGGAGACTTCCAATATAATTGATTCCTCTCTTTGGTGCCAAAAGGCCTCTTCTTCTCACTTCCTCTCTGCTATATATACAACCCTAAAGTTAGTGTAAAAGACATCGATAGATAGTATGGTGAAGCCCTGCTAGAATGATATCATGCTCTGCCTTTAAGAATTAGCATAAGTCTTTTATTTCAAGTTCTAGACAATTATCTGAGTGTGTAGGAGATGTATAGTGATAATATGTGATGATTTTACATCCTTCCATCCTTTATCCTTCATGCCTAAACAAGATTTCTTAGCTAATTGGTCACATAGTGTGTGTTAGAGTGTATTGAATCTCTGCATGTGTATTATTATTTTGAAATGTGGAAAGTTTGCCTTTCAGTTCATTTACCTTGTGTCATTTTTACACATCTTACCTATGCATTGAAATACTTTTGTTAGAATATTTAGAGCTTTGGAATGGTCTATAATTTTTTTGTATTATTCACCAAAACATGGCATTCATGTGGAAGATAACCTTGGTGTATCACCACTATTAGAATAGGTTTTCCTTTTTAACAATTTTCTAACCCTTTTACCCTTAGAAAGTTGGTTTAGACAGAAGTTGTTTTATAAAGACACATACAGGGATCTAGCCCTTTAAATCTAGAGGTTCATTTCCACCTATAGGTACACCCATATGCCTGGAGATGATCCAACATTGCCCAAATCTAGAAGAGGCATGAACATCCTCTTCTAGGGTGCAAGATTTGGAAACAACAATTCACTTTAAGAGGGGAAGAAAGTGTTAATTCTATATGAGTTATAATTGGCTCAGTTACAATATCCATTATAGGATAAATTTTTGATTCTATGTTATTTGTATCCCAATTATGTATACATAATTCATCTAATTCAACAACATGAGTGTGCATTATGTTTTGGGAGCTTGGTTGGTTCAAACTTGGTTCTTTAGTTTCTGCTATCTGACTAGTTTCTCCTTCATATGATAAAAGTGACATGGGGCACAGTTTGAAAGTGATGGGGTCTTCTTTATGTGTTTTCAATTCCGTAGGATCCTAATATAATTTATTGATTTATCCTAGTCCCTTCCCACACTGCTTACTCCTATGATCTTATATTGAGCTTCATCATATTTCTGCTTTTGTAATGCCCATTGATTGTCTACCATTTCAAACCTAAAATACTTTACCAACTCTTCTTAGTTCCCCTTCTAAATGTGTGGTTCATGCAAAGAGGGATTTAAATCTCCATTGGCATAGTTTCAATCCCACAATCAATGAACAAATTATTGATTTATAATGGAAATGTCTAATATATCGGCCATGCAGTTCACTAAGAAACTAGAACTTGGCTTCTTCAGGATAAGAATAGGTAGTTATAACATACTCCATAATGTAGATATTCAACACTCCTTTACACTAGATGTTAATAGCTCATGTCCATAGTGTTTTGAGTCATTGAAAATCTCTTTGTCATTCTAATGTTGAAGACTTCCTTCTCCCAAAGTTTCATGATTGAACTTCAGAATAACCAAATAGCCAAGTATGCAAATGAATCAGGATTTCAACAATTTTTTTTTTGTATAATGCATTATAGAGATTATGTTCTACCCACTGATGCATGTAAATTCTTGGTTTGAGGTAAGGAACCACAAAATTATCATCAACCCTAATAATCCATTGATCAATACTCTCAAACGTTATACATTCAAGCATCTTCCATTACTGTTGCAACAAGCACTGCAAGTCTTGGTAACATAACTAAAATGTTGGGTTTTTATTTTGAATAATGTTTCTAGCACTGAAGTGTAAGCCTAACGAGCTAGTGCACTAGCCCTTCACATAATATTTTGGTCTTGCATGCTCACTCAAAGTGCACAACAAGAAACTGATTCCCATGGGTTATGTTGCACAATAACATATTAGTCATGTTCTTTTGGTTCAAACTTATATTTGATTAGAAGTTACATAGAAGAAGAGATAAACTAATTTGGTCTTTGAATCATTACGTGCAACAACTATAATTACATAGATGAATGCTAGGAAGTTAAAAAATTATTACTCAAAAAAGGTTAAAGTTTGCATAGATATTATATTAAGTGATAACTACATGAACATCAAAACTAGTTATAATATCCACAACTCTATATATTACTTCAATAAAATGATATCCAAAATCCATCACTTTACAATGTTTTCATACGGGGGTATTTATACTTGTTTTTCCTTGACCAAGTAGTTACAACATAAATGACATGAGTAATTGGCCAATGAACTCTCCTTGATCTGAGAGTTGAATTTTATTAACTAGTTTCTCCTAAAGACCTAGACCTTTACACCTCTTATATTCTTATTCTATGCTAGATCCTTACTATCATGTGTCTATCTCTTTATAGATCGGTATAAAACTTGTGATGGATAAGGTCTAGATGGCCCTTGAGAATTTGTCCTTAACCATCTCCCACTTCCCATGCATTCCACAAGTCTTTCACTACTGCTCTGAGTCCTATGCTCTTGGGTCCCTCATTGTTATATCTCGTCTTTGATTGGGTCTTCTCATGATGGTGCTTTTGTGCCCTTATCCATTCATGCCTTGCTAGTTCCACACTATGGTGCTTTTGTGCCAATATAGTTCCATGCCCTAGTATCTCTTTGCTATACTCCTATGCCATTCCAGTTCTTTACCAAAATACTTAACCAAAATTTGGGGTCCAACATATAGTACACATGTCTTTCTATAGAATTTATAATCAGAGTTAACATATTTATCGATTAATTTACTATTTTTAGCTAATTTACAATTCTATAAATTATGTATTTTACTTATAGATGTGTATATTTTTGTATATCAATTTCAATAGTTTATATCTATTAGTTTGATTCTTTTTAATTCAAAATAGATTAAACAATGCCCAAAATTGACTTAAATGGATGGTTGTGTGTGTTAAAGTTTATTTTGGTCTAATTTTTCTTATAATGGACCTAATCCCACAAAATTTTACTTAAATTAGCTTGATCCCATAAATATATGTCCCAAATCATCTTTTTTTACCCTAGTCGTAAGGGGTTGGGATTTTTTGTGTTGATTTTGGCTTATAACCTACCAAACATCATGAAATGTTTATATAAATTGGTGGTTGGACATGTGAGGGTCACAAAATTAATTTTCATTAATCTAATCAAACATATTTAGTCTTCAATATAAACCAAATTAGTGTGATCCAACATGAATGTGTTTCATATCATAAACATTTTCCAAAAATGGAAGTTATTTTGAAGTGTTAATTTTAGCTTAGAATGGACCTAGTTTCATGAAATATTAACATGAATGGGTGGTTGCGTGTGCTTAAGTCACCAATTTGACCTAATTTTCCCTAATTGGACTTATTATAGCTTGAATTTGACTTTAATTAACTTAATTATGCACAAATGTGCCCCAAATAGACATAAATGGGTACTTATGTTTGCCCAAGGTTTGTTTTCTTTATTTTCATTAATAAGGAACATAATCCCATGTAATTTTAGTTAAATTGGCCATATTCCACAAAAAAATTCCCTAGTCAAAACATTCTATAAAGGACCCAATCACATGAAATATTAATAGAAATTAGTGCTTAGACATGTCACCAAATCAATGTGCATTATTCTAGTGACACCTATTTTTATCAAATCCATTTTAAATTGCTCTGATCATGTATGACTGTGCTTTAAATCATATACATTATTTTAAATTTTAAGTTTGACAATGTTTATTATGTTGATTTTAAAATATAATATAATTTAAAGTAGGCAATATCAATATCATAAGCCATAGTCATAAGGGTCCCCATTTCTTCAATGGTATAGATCAAAGTAACTTGGCTTGATGCACTCCTCATGAATTCACCTCACCAATATATTGTGGATTAAATTTTTGGATAATTTTTAATAATTTGATATAATAATGAACAAAATTATGTCTTTCATCATTAAAAATAGGAGTGGGGAAAGTTGGTGAGGTCGAAAGTGGGAGGGGAAGGATTGATCATTACACATTTCATAAGTCATAGTTAGAAGGATCCCCATTGCTTCAATAAAATAAATCAAAGTATCTCGGCTTGATGCGCTCCTTGTGAATTCACCTCACCAATTGATTAGGTGGCAGGAGCCCTAAACTTAATGGTAGGGAAGGGGGATCTTTATTTCATAATTTTATTGTGTTTTATAGTTGGGTTTGTATACGGTTAATTATATAGTATTTAATTTTGTTATAGTTGAAATTACAAACTCTTTCATTACTTCTTTTTGTGTGACTTTAATAAACTTTGTCATTACTTCTTTTTGTGTGACTTTAATAGCTTGTTGACAAACTTGATATAAGTAATACTTGGCTAATTAAAAATTTTATTTTTCTATTGACACTTTTTATTATTTTTGTCCTATATATTATTGTAATTTTTTCAAATTCGGGTGAGAGGCCCTCGTATATATTAAAAACATTGACTAGATTTTAAAATATTAAAATTATCAAATTTAATTTTTTTGAAAATAATAATTTTTTTTTTATGAAAATTAAACTCTAGATAGATTGTTATACCTGAAATCAAAGTCCTTTAAAAAAATATATGTTTTAATTATAAATTTTAATTTTAGAAATAACTCAACTATAATTTTAATATTTCTCTCTAACAATTCAATTTTATCTAAAAGTGTTTTTTTTATAAGATTTTTTATTTTTGTGAAGAATATTTTAACTTGAATGCTTTTAAAAGAATTATTAATTAAATTTTAAATTGCTTCCCTTTTTAAAGTGAAGTAATGAGGCACCCACAATTATTTTGTGTCCCTTATAATTACAACCCAGAGTATAATCGAGTGTATTTTTATTTCTATTTATTACAATATCTAAACTTTAGATCAACAAAATATTGTTAAGATATTATCAATTCCTTTATTTCTATAAACAATATTGAAGGTATTGACTAATGAGATTAACACATATTTACAATAGATCGGTAATCCCATTACTCAGAAAGGATGGAGAGATGATTGAATATGATTTCTGACTAAGATGGACATAATCAAAGAAGACATATTTTAAAGCATCGATGCATGTCCACGATATTAACAAGTTGCAGAGGAGCGTAAGTTCATATGATCCTATACCGCAACATGATTTTAAAGTATTGGTAAAAACTACAAATTATATCACTTCAAATTATAAAAAAATGAGAAGAATTCTCTCAACTATAAATTATTTGGTGTTCACTTGTAATGTCATTGTTGATGGTTGGTTTCAATTATTTAATAAAAGTTTTTTTTTTTAAATAATTATTAATTGGAATTTTAAGTATAACGAGGATCATGTAGTTATTAGTTCATATTTTTATATTGAAAATTATTTATAATTGAATTTGTATATTAATTTGTAATATAAGTTCAATATATTAATGAATGATATATAAATATGAATTAGGATTAGTTAAAAATATTATTGGTTGGGGTGAAAATTATACTATTGTTTATTTCGTCCTACCAAATATGTGGATAGGAAGAGAGAAATAATAAAATATATTTGTGTATAGTTAGGGTTAAGCTACCACTAGCAACAAATACTCCTACTTCGTCAAATAAATTGAACAATATTTAAGTTTTCATTGGTTAAAATAGAAAAATTATTTGTTCAAGTAATTCCTATAATACCCTACAAGCAGGGATTAACAATCTATTGGACTATTAAACTACAAAAGGTTCCTACATTTTTTCAATAATATTAATTGAAATTCATGACAATAATCCCTATTTAGGATTAGCATATTATGTAGTGTACATAAAATTTAATATTTTAAATTAATTTAAAATGTGACTTTTCTTGTAAAATAAATTTTAAGTATTAATGTAGTCTATCTTAAATGCAACATGGATACAAAGATAAAATGTAAATGCCAAATTGAAATGCACAAATATTACATTATATATCTCTCTATAAAACTTGTTAAGCCATTCCATTCTGAAATTATTTGATTTATAAATAAAGTTTATCATTGTTTTTATTAAGTGTAGCTTCAATATTTTTATAAGAAGGAAAGTTATGTTTGAGTTTCAAAGCGAATATAGGGAAAAAAGATATTTTTCACCCATTAGTATCGAGTTTACACTAATTCAATAAAATAATATTTTATTGAACTTAAAATTAATTTAATATGAATCCGATACATATTAAGGATGAAATTGGATTAGAAATCGAAACCTAAATGAATTTTGTAGAATATATCAATTATTCATAAATGACGAAGCTTCAATTGAAAATAAATGTGCTACCCTATAAAAGATGAGAACATAATTTTAATTCCAATATAAGTGAACTATACATAAATATGAATTATGATTAGTTAAAAATATTATTCGTTGGTGTGAAATTTATACTATCTTTGATTTCACCCTACCAAATATGTGAGTAGGAAGAGACAAATAACAAAATATATTCGTGTAAAGTTAAGGGGTAAGCTACCACTAATAATGAATACTCCTAATATAACCTGCCTATGATCCACCAAATAAATTGAACAATATTTAAATTTTCATTGGTTAGAGTAGGAAAATTATTTGTTCAAGTGATTCCGACCTATAGTACCCTACAAATAGGGACTAAAAATCTATTAGACTATTAAACTGCAAAAGGTTTGTACACTTTCTCAATAATATTAATTGAAAATCATGACAATAATCTTTGTTTAGAATTAATATATTATGTAGTGTACTTGAAATTTAATATTAAATTAATTTAAAATATGATTTTTCTACAAAATTAATTATAAAATAAATTTTAAGTGTTAATGTAGTCCAATTTAAATGCCATGTGGACACAAAGATAAAATGTAAATGCCAAATTGAGATGCAAAAGTATTACATTATCTCTCTCTATATAACTTGTTAGCCCACTCTGGAATTATTTGATTTATAAAGAGAGTTCATCATTGTTTTTATTAAATGTAGCTTCAATATTTTAATAAGAAAAATGTTATGTTTGAGTTTGAAAGTAAATATAGGGGAAAAAGATATCCTTCCCCTTTAATAGGATAAATTCAGTCAAATAGTATTTAAATAAATTTAAT
This sequence comes from Torreya grandis, assembly GCA_037957365.1. Lineage (NCBI taxonomy): Eukaryota > Viridiplantae > Streptophyta > Pinopsida > Cupressales > Taxaceae > Torreya > Torreya grandis. Next base: position 1,823,640 of record JARHVA010001651.1, read on the forward strand.
ATGAATTTGATATATACTAAGGATAATATTGAATTAAAAATCGAAATCCAAATAAATTTTATAAAATAGATCAATTATTCATAAATGATGAAGCTCCAATTAAAAATAAATGTGCTACCTCATTAAAAATGAAAACACAATTTTAATTTCAAAATAATTTCTATTGAAAAAAAATTAGATCCCAATTTTATTGAACTTTCAAATACAAAACTTACATATTAAATAAATAAATAAATAATGAATAATATAAATCAATTATACATATTATTTGTAAGTAATAAAGTCAAAATTTGAATCCCAAGTAAATTTAATATAAACAAAATAAAAATTATATTTAAATTATAAATAAATAAATGAGGTTGGATTCAAATCTCAAAGCGTTTCATAGTTTAATAGTTATGTTGTTTTTTAATACGAAGTGCATCTCAAATCACAAGCTTTATAAGGAAAAAAGTCAATTGTACATTGTGTTGAAATCGGTGCACCATATATGCTTTCTCTACAATCAACTCTGAGATGCAGCTATTTGTAAGTTGAGTGCAATCTATTGCCTCATTTAATCCATTAATTTCAATCATTATCAAGTAGAAGCTTCGAGAAATGGACCTACAATAGGGAAGCAACATGCACCCTCAGCATTTGAAAGCTCTTTCCCCTATTGTCAGAACTTTAACTTTGGCCATTTATATTAACATATTTCTTATCATTTTCATGTTATAATCATATTTCTTATCATTTTTCATGTTGTAATATTATTGTCTGGTTTACTATACTACAACACATTATTTTTAAAATTAATATATTGATATAAATAAAATATTCTATAAGAATATGTGGAAAAATATTTTTTAATATTTAGTTTTTAAATTTTTAAATTAATAAAAAATTATAACTTATACAAATTTCATTAATGGTATCATTGATTTGGCCCTTGATTTTTTGTTAAGTTAGCTTGTCTGCATAACGTGACCGTTATTAGGTTACTTGTAGGACTAGTATTTATTTCTTTTTAGGGTTTATCACCTTCTAGCGAGGTTAACGTATTTAATGACTTCTCATTCTCTCCCAACTAGTTTAGCTACAGAAGAGAACAATGGAGCATTGAGCAATGGCCCTCTACAAATGCCTGAGGAAGTTTGTATTGAAGGTCTACCATGAGGTAACTCTCCAAATCTTGATGTTATTTTATTTGTCTTAGAATTTAACTCTAGTTGTCAATGGCTAGAACAATTCCCTTTTGAAAGTATGCTTATATCTTAGGTTCAAGCCAATTAGACTACTCATGGCATAAATCTTGAGAGCATCCATAATATGGCCAAGGATTTTTTTATGTTTCATTTTGCTGACCCTTCCCATGCAGGAGGTATCCTTCATAAGTGAGCCACATGGTATGTTAGGAACTCACTCATGGTTCTCTCTCCTTGGACATGATACTTTTTAGTCTTTGAGCACACTACTCTTAAGGTCCCAGTTTAGGTAGAATATTTAGGTCTCCCTCTTCCCTATTAACATTTTATTCACAAGATTGCTTCTTCCATAGGTTGGGTTGTTTTCCATGAACAAAGTAGGGTCTACTCTTCTCCACTGTAGAAGTAGGTTTATGTGGAGGTAGACCTTTCTCAAGACCTTAAAGAGTTTGTAGAGATTCAAGTTAGGGATGTGAGACACTCCCAATAGGTTTTGTATATCAATTTGCCCAAACCCTACATTTCTTGCTAAATCACTAACCATAAAATTTGAGATTATCCCCTTCAGTTAGCACGTAATAATGTACCCAATCAATCATCCTCTCCTCCTAAGCCCTCTTTGGAAGCTATAAAAAAACTAGTTGAGGATGGATGGACTACGATAGGGAAGAAAAATAACTAAATTAATTCCATGAGCTCAAACGTAGGAAATCCTAAAGGAAGAAAGTCATCAACAAGTAATGGTCCAGAGGACTAGGCTCTTGCTGAGAAAGAGCCTTGTCAGGTTGAAGCTGTGAAAATTATATAAAAACCTAGGGTCTACAACACCCCTCTTACAGCCAATGTTCTATCTCATAGTCTAAGGGCTTCTCTGCCTAGTTCTTTTGTTATTTTATACTCACAACCAACCTTTCTACCATTTCTTGTTTGATAGGATGCACCCAAACTCTTTCATAGTCCTCCTAAGAGGTGCAAAGATTCAAAGGAAGGAGTTTCAGGCTGAATATGCTATGAGGAAACAAGCAAAATTAGATGTTTTATTAAATGTCAATAATGGGCATTTTTTATAGAACTGTTATGATGCCTTAGAAGGCCTAGACTCCAAGGACATGTCTCTCGACACTTCTCATCTATGAATTACTTTTCATGGAATGTTCTGGATCTTATAGACCCAAAATGCAAGTTTATTGTGCATGATTTTAGAAGGAAATTTCTCATGATAGACATTCTTTGTTTGCAAGAATTGAAGGTGTCAAAATTTTTATTGATGATGGTCAGTAACTCTATCTGACACAATAGTATTAGTCTGCATAGTAATCATGTGGTAGGACGTGGTGGTGTGATCAAATTTATTTCTCCAAGGTGGCAATCACACTTAGTGTAATATGGAGTGGATCCCATCAACCGATTAGTTTGGGCCCTTTTCAACATTGAAAGCCATTCCTTTAGATTTATTAATATTTACACTTCGAATGATGCTATTGAGCATACTCATTTACGGTAATGGATTGTGGATTATCTCCACGATTCTCATTGGATCATTTATGGTGACTTTAATATAGTGATGTTTCCCAAGATAAAGTGGGCCACCTACCAATGTGTTGGGCAGTTGGTGAAAGGGAGGTGTGGTACTATATATGCACTAAATGGGGCTATTATGGCCCAAATTTAATCTAATGGCCTATAGATAGAGTGTGGTGCACCAAGAACAATCTTAAGGGAGGCCCCACTCAAATTTTGAAGTATCTAAATCAAGTAATGATGTCTACTCAACCATATTTTTCCTTCGATAACAATTTTTCTCCTTCGATGTAGGCTCTATTAGATTTTGGGCTTTTTGATCACTCCCCTATTTGATTTCAAGTCACATGGAAGTTCATGAAACCCAAGGTTCATAAAACCCAATTATTCCTCAACACCTCCTTGCTCAAGCATGGGACAACTATGGCACATATTCATAGAGTTTGGAATTTGAGTCCTCATCTGACCCAAGATTCTAGTTAGATTCTATGGTGGATTGATGGCATCAGAAGGACTTCTCACTTTTTGTGTATCTATGGCCACCAAATTTCTAAAATTTGATGACACTCTTACTTTGATACTTCTTTAGAGCTTAGTCGTGTGGCTTTAGCCATGGAAAAATATCCCTTTAATGAGATCTTGTAGGTCAAAGTCTCTTCCTTATGGCATCACATCCAAATTAGAGATAATTAAAATGCCCGAAGAGATAAAATCAAAGCCAGACTTCACTGTCTCAAGATAAAGGACAAAGCCTCCAAAAATTCTTTCAAATGCTTCGAGCTAAAAACTCAAAGAAACAAATTTAGGATATCTTTGATGTTGGTAGGATATTATTAGAGACACCATAGATTGTTCAATCCTTTATCCACCATTATCAACAGGTGTTCAAATCTCAAGCATCCTTTATAGAGCGTGACATAACCCTTCATCAATGTCTTGCAGTGGTGCCTTATAAACTCACTCTCACTCAATGACTAGCTTGTAATAGGCTCCTCACTGTGGATGATCTACAAGAGGTAATGGCTCATATGGTGACTGATAAAGCCCTAGGCATTGATGGTTTCCCCTATGAATTTTATAAAACCCTCTGAGATCTTATGGGCTCTAACTTATTCCATGTCTATTAAGAAGCCTTTCGCAAACATTCCCTAGTGAAGAATATAAATAAACAAAATATTAAATTCATAATTAAATAAGGGGATCTTGAGTTGATCTGTAATTGGTGGCTAATCACTCTCTTGAATTTTTCCTAAAAAATCATTGATAAACCTTTGGCGCTCTAATTATATAATCTATTGCCACACATCATTCACCCTAATCAAATAAGATTCATTAGAAGTAGGTATATATTAGACAATAACATTGTGGTATGGGAAGGAATAGATTGGGCTAGGAGATCTCAATGGATTGGGATAGGAGATCTAATAAAAAATCTATTTTCATAAATATTGACTTCGATAAATCTTATGCTTGTATTGAGTGGCCTTTCATCTTGGCCATACATAAATCCCTAAGATTTGGACTAAATTTCATTCAAACTGTTTAGATGCTTTTTTCAGAAACCTCAGTTGTCCCCTCTATTAATGGAGTCACCTCTCAATAATTTGGTTTGTTTCAATCTATTCGCCAAGGATACCCCTTGGCATCTGCCCTATATGTGCTTATAGTAAAGGGTTTTGGATGTCTTCTTAGCAATGCCCAAGCTAAAGGCCTTGTCAAATGAATCTGTCTCCCTCTAGATAAAGAAAATCTTCAAAAGATATGCAATTATTGAATGACCACTTTATTGATGACTCTTTCCTTACTATTATTGAAGAAGAGGACAATGTGGACAATGCCTTGCAATGTCTCAACACCTTCTGCCTTGCCTTTGACTCAAGCATCCAATGGCAAAAAAATCATTGTTAAAAGTAGTCATACTCACTGTAAATATTTGTGTATATCAATTTCATTTTATATTAATATATCTATGAATATATATCATTTTGATTCACTATACTCTAACTATCTATGAATATTCCATTTGATAATTAGAGGCATAAAAGCATAAATGTTGAAATAGTATGGTACATATACCTATATCCCATTTCTCTTCTTTATATCTAGATTTTTTTAATTAACTCTCTCAATATATCTAGAGATACGTTTCAACTTTATTTTTACTTATCATTATATTTTCTTTTCCAGTGTAAGGGAGTACATCATGCAGGGATTCTCATAACAACAACCTTATGTATGCAAAGGAAATGTTGATTTCACAGGACTACAAAGATGGTATAATCAGATGGGTATATGGTTTTAGTTTAGATTTTTTCTATAATCCTCTTGTAAACAACACAAACACCACTAGTACTACAATGACTACACTACATTTGATTTCCTAGGTATCATTACATATTTTAATTATCAGTTGTGTTTAATTTTATGTGAGATCTAATGCAATTTTTTTGATTATTGAAGAGAATATGACAAGTGCATTTTTTAATTTTATGGTTATAGCTACCTACTTGGGGCTCTTCTTTCCATCTCTATATGTGAAACCAAAGGTAAATTGGAGAATGATAAATTTTACATTAGAAAGCAACATTTTGATCGATTCAACAAGGGATGGATTAGTCTCTTATGTGTCCATTTTCTTTTCTTTAAATAACTTCCAAAAAAATTTGAAATGGTACTTTAGCCAAAAATTTAAATCCCTTCTTTCCTTATCCCTTTTGTTTGTATACTATTGCATAATTTCACCTTCAATCTTGCAGAAGATTATCACTATGGCTCACCAAGTATTTTAATTCAAACACTGTTATTATATTATAAGTAAGATGCACCCATTTAAAATTGAGAAAGTGAAATGCTACCTAGCCAAACCTTTATATTGCATTACAAACAAAGGTAATAATATCATAATTTTTAGAATATCACTTCTTTTCTTTACCACTCTTCAAATTCAATAAATACATAATAATGAGTTTTGAAATTCTTAGTTTATAGATTACTTTCCACTTGTAACATAAAAATTTGTTTATTGAGTTTTTGAAGAAGAATGATCATTACTATGTAATTTGAATACGGATTTTCTATGGTTGGGTGAGGAAATATATTAGATACAATTTAACCAAAGGTGATTATTTGTTAGTCACAAACCAACTATTTGTGGCATAAAACAAAGATTTTAATCTATTTTTTTTGTACCTCAATCGAAATTGGATGGAGCGATTGTCATCCAACTCAATACTTATGATTTTTTCATGAACATAATTTAACATGATGAAGCCTATGGTAAGACACACTTAACTACTTCCCCATCATTTTGGTATATTATTTATGGCAACAATCATAAAATTAATGTTTACTTTATAATAAATCATGTTGACTCGCTGAGAATCAAGGTCAAGTTTCTACATCAAAAATATAATTAAATGGAGATCGATAAATTCAATGCAAAAAAAATTAAATGGAGATTGAAAACCCCACACACAATATATGAATATCTTCACTCAATTTTACATTAATCCTTATCATATTAACCAAAAGTGACATTCATCATTTTATCATCACAGTAAATTATAACATTCATTTTCAATTCATAAACTCCTATAAACATATTGAATCATCTTTCTTCATTAAATTACAATCACAGTTCATAATTGAAAATAAAACAAACAAATAGTTTCAATTTTATTTTCTTGTACAAAAATGACTTATATGCATCAAGTTAGGATTAAAAATACAGAAGTATCATCTTCTTTTCCCCTAAAAATTTATCACATTAATTGGCATCAAATCCATACACAAATGAAGAGATCTTACACAATCATCTAATAGTTAATTCACTGCCATATGCTTTACACATCATGGCTATAATAAGCTTGTAGGAGATATAACATTGAAATAATCAATTATTTTGCATGGTCTTATGAAAATTGAGTTTCACATGAAGAATTCCTATTTGAGAAAACACATAAACAGTCTTATTTAGCCTATGCTCTATTAAAAATGTATTTCTCCCAATGAGTTATAATTAAGCATTCCTTCTGTCCAAACTGATTTAAAGTGGACAAAATCCACATGCTCCATAGGTCAAAAAGGAAAATCACATAAAATAATTTTTGATTCCAATGTAAATTTATGCAGAAGTGAAGACTAGATAATCAAAGTTGATTTATCTTATAACATGTCTATTTTTTTTCAATGTATATTTTATAATATATTTTAACATTTTTTAGTTGTTGTTTTTACATGTGTAAGAAACATTAATAATTACAAATATATATTCCAAGCTCTTTTAAGTTGTTTTCAAAAAACACAATTTTACAATTAAATCCTTTAACCATTTTAGGGAGCAATCATTAATTATCCTTCTTATAGCCAAAAAAGCTCCTATGTCTATTGTTATCATCTCATTTACAATATTTATAATAATAATGGCTATTTTTTATTTTATAAACCTAATATTCTATGAACACAAGTATTAACCATTACTCATTTCCCATACTATTATGTTATTTATATTTATTCTTTTAACTCCCTACCTAACACTCATTTTTGCAATATATTTACATTACAATTCAAAACTAAAACAAGTACTAACCACTACGTGAACCTTATTTTTAAAGTAATTTATGTTTTATTAATTTATACTAATTATTAAAAATCAAACTCTAATAGAAAATAATATTTCTTGTTATAAATGATATTGAGCTCCCTACCCTAGAAATACATCTAGTATCATTTATGCATTCTAACTATGCATTCAACTACCTGCTATATTTAACCATAAACTTGTCAGAGTCAAAGATATGTTAGGAAAAACTTATAGTTAGGATCAATAAACATAAGCCAAGAGTGAATTTTGATTAAGGGTCACAAGGGACATAGGTCAGAAGCTTTACTTTGACTTATGGTTAATGGTCGCAAGGGATACCATTTTTGGCTAGGAGTGTTGTGACTTATGGCTAGGGTTCAAGAGGGATATCATTTATGGTATAATAATTGATGATTGGATTTATAATTCATTTTGAAGGAATATAACATAGGATCACTTCTGATTAGAAATCTAGATTTAGGTTCATCTAATTCTCATCTCTTGTTTTTTTTATGCCACTAATTTGATATACTTGCAGAACAAAGTTTTGTTACCTGAATTTATTTACTGTAGTTTATGTACAAAAGGAATCATTATTGGGAGGGAAATTTAATATAAAAATATTGATCGTATAAAAAATAATTGCCTTCAAAAAATGTAATCTATGACCTCAGTTGTCACTTCCAATGAGGTATCTAGAGAACTACCACTTATTAGCTAACTGACCGACAGTTCTAAAAAGTATGGATATAAAAATATAAAACATGTTACAATTTGATACATATCCCTTTCCATATCTACAAGGAATCACTCCAATTATCTTATCATTGACACTTCCCAACTTTGTGGCAAACACACATACTTGAGGAAAATTTTAGAGCATTTTACTATCCCTTTATTCAAAAACCAAATCAAACCAATTGAACTTGCAATAATTTTATAATGTATCAAAAAAAAAAAAAAAAAATTATAAGAATCAAATAAACATATATAATCACATAATTTTTATTTGAATTACGTTATATCAATTTTCTACTGCATAGTCTACTCTCAAATCCAAAACATTCTAATAACTTATTGATGCAATTGGACATATTTGTGTGAATAAAGTGTATTATAGATAGGCATGCACATAGTGGACTAAGCCTTTCATTATGTACTTGATCGATGGTTTAAAATTTATTTTTTAAGAAGAATATAATTAGATTCCCCTACTTTTGACATGTTTCATGTATTGGTGTCTCCACATTGCAGTGCTGGGTTTGGTCATTGTTAATTTGGTATTCACTAGAGATATTATGGACATTAATTTATTGTAAGATATTTACATTCCTATATTAAATGTTATTAATTTTTTTTGATGAATTTTAATGTACACATAAACATGTAGAGGTTTACTTGATGTATTATTAACATAAACAAATAGTAGCATTAATAATAACTTATGTCTATATAAAAAAATAGTTTATATATGAAGTCTTAATCTTTGAGAGTAAGTCTAATATCATGTTGAGACTGTGCAGAAATCATGTTATTATGCACATCAATATATTATATGATCATTCTTCATTATTTTTTGAGATGGAGAAAATGTATATTGATTTTATTTTTTAATAGTTTATTTTCTTAGTTTGTTCTTGTCATAAATAAATGTTGGTTCAATTCTTTTTTTTCATTGTCTCTACCTATTAAAAAAATTTGGAGTGTAGAAGAATGCATGGAAGTCATTTTGTTAAGGTGGTTGCCTTAATTTCCATGCATTTTTTATTCTGTTTGTGAATACTATGTTTGTGCCTTGATCCACTCTATGTTGTGTTCAAAGTTCTTGGACCAATAATTGTATATCATGTAAGATATTTGGTTTTTCCCTTGAAATTTGTATGTCATGAAATTTTAGTGGCTTGTGCTTTTTTTTCTCTCTGATAGAATAGTTTCCAATATCAACCCTTTCCTTATGTACCGACTAGATGGTCCATGTTCAATTTTGGAGGATGAATACAATCAACTTCATCTGCTTCCAACATGTTTCATGTGTTGGTGCTTTAATGTTGTAGTGCAAAGTTGGTCACCGTCGATGTGGTTTCTATTAGAGATGCCACCAACATTGATGCACTTGCAAATATTTACGTTCCTAAGTTAAAATGCCATTATTATTATTTTTGTATTTTAATGTGTACAAAAGGATGTAGAGGCTTTTTTGATGTATTATTAACCCAAAAATATAGTGGCATTAATAATATATCAAGAAATTATGAAAACAAAATTCTATATATGAGGTCAGAATCTTTGGGAGGAAGTTTGATATCATGTTGAGAGCGTGCGTAAATCACATTCATGTGCAAATAATCCTATTTTCCATGTTTTTTTTAATATTTCCTTGAGATGCAAATAATGTGTATTATTTTTTTTGCATATATATTTTTTTCTTATTTTCTTATTATGATATTTAGAAATATTAATTTGATTCTTTTGTTTTATTGTCTGTACTTGAAAAAACTGTTAGAGTGTAGGAGAACATAGGGGGGTCATTTTGTTGAGGTGGTTGCCTTGTTTTTCATGCCTTCTTTTTTTGGATTATGTTTAGAAATATTTAATTTGTCTCTTGGTTCACTCTATGTTGTGTTTGGAGTTGACGGATAAAAATATGTGTGTTATGCAAGGTATTTGTTATTTCCCTTACAGTTTCTATGTCATAATATTTTAGAGGTTTGTGCTGATTTTTTAATTCTCTTTAATAAAATAGTTTACAGTTTTCTTAAGGTGGACAACATAGGTTAATTGTTCAACGATAGTACATGGTCAACATCTTTTAGAGGTATTTATGGTAACGATTTCATTGCATAAAATTACCCTTGTTTGAGGCATTTTATCAACTGTATTCCCTATTGTTTTCACTCGCCATCTCTATTGTATTTATATAATCATAAACAATGAAACATGATCTTTGTAAGTATATGGTTATAGAATGTATTTTACTTTATATGTAAGCCTCCTTTCTATGATTATTCTGTGTTATTTGTTACTATGTAAACAAATGTACTAATTTTAATTTTAAGTATTTTTGTAGTGTTATCTTGTTCTTTTAATCACCAATAAAAAGTTCAACACTAATTTCCTCACTTCTATTTGAAAAAATAATTTTTTTTGTATACAAGATTTTGATCTATGATGACAAACTTAATCATTCATTGAGAATACATTTAATATGAGATTTAATGCCCCCATTTATAAAACCAATCAAATAATTCTTTGCACACCCATAATTTAAAAATAAATGTTATGCATTCCTAATCATAAATAACTTTATGATATACCTCATATAAAATGACTCAAATAAACATAATTTTATTTAATATAATTATTATCAAACATAATGAAAACATTTTCTTCAAAAAATCATGACCTCATAAAAGGCATTAAAAAAATAGATTTATAAATGATGTTATCACACTATTTGAATTAACCAAATCTTATGAGATATGTGTTGAACCATGTATTATGGTTGAACTTACAAAAATCTATACTATTCTATTAAATAATGATTATTAATAAGTTATAATAGAAACTATATGTGTACAACCATAAATAACTTTATAATATTAGGTTTTTCTCTAATTCCTTTTTTTAAATAGTTTTTATAATTTTCATTCTACTTTATTTATGTAAAGCTAAATTTATTGTTCCATTTATTTAACTACTAACATCTTATAATATATAATTTTAACAAATTTTTAATTAAACAAAAAAATAAATATAACAATATATAATTTTAACAATTTTTTAATTAAACAAAAAAATAAATATGACGAAAAAAGTTTAATAACATACTTCAACACCATTTATTTAAATACTAACATTTTATGATATATAATTTTAACAAATTTTTAACAAAACTAGAAAATAAGAAAAAAAAAAAAAATTAAATAACATACTTCAACATGATTTAATATCTATCACTTGTTTCCATTTTCTATTATCATGTTTGATGTAACCTATGTTTATTCATAAACATTCTATGCACTTGTAATTTTTCCCATTTTACTAGGACTTACCCCAACTCCATCTATAAAGCTCTAAGTGGTTGCACCCATATATAGATAGGCACTTAAATGTTTCATTTTTAGATTTCATTATTATTTTCTTTCCTTTTATTGATTCTATTTGCTTGGAAAAAATTGTAATTTAAGAGAGAAGATTCTTTTTTGTTTTATTTTGTTGAGATGGTTGCCCTATTTTTCATGTCTCCAATTTTTTGATTGAAGTTATAAATATTGAATTTTAAATTTGAGTTATGAACTTGAAAAGCATTTTATTTGCTTAATTTATTATTATTATTATTTTTTAAAAGTTTAATATCAGTTTATATGTTTTTGGTGGGAAGATATTATAAAATATAGATTTAGATTGACTGAAAGATATTTGTTTCTAAGATTATATGCTTTTTATTTTCCCTAATACAAAAATGTTGGTTTTTTTTTTGTTTCTTTATTTTCTTTTATTTAAATAAAAAATATTGGAGTGCAGGAGAGTGCCTTTAGTACCTTTATACACAAAAAAAAATCATTTTTTTAGATTGGTTGATTTAATTTCCATGCCTCCCATTTTTTAGTTTCTTTTTAGGTATACTAAGTTTATCCCTTAATCCAAGAAAATGAAACATATTTTTGTTAGTTTTATTTTTATTGATGAGAAAAAGTTTTTTGCTAGTTTGAATGCATTGAGTGGGAAAATGTTTCCAGCAACAGATTTAGTTTCATGATATATTTATTTTCTTAGAATAGGGTCTTGCATTTGTGCATAAGGAAAAAAACTTGGTGAAATGGTTTATTTCTTTTCCATATCTCTTTTTTTTTTAAATAAATAAATATTGAACTTTTAGGTTGAACTGCGACGTTGAATTTTTTTGTTTGCTTGGTATCTTCTTTTAATTTCTAAGATGAAATTTAGTATTCATTTAAATGTCTAGAATATCTTGCATTGGTATATTTATAAGAAAACCAACTTTGCTTAAATATATGAGAGAAATTTTAACATAGTGAGTATATTTTTCATCCCTATTTTTTTCAATTTCTTTTAAAGTAAAATTATTTTTTTCTTTTGTTTCTACTAAAAAAATATAATTTAGGAGGGGAGATTTGATTTGTGTTACGTTCCTAACATTATATCTTCTTATGAATAATAAGGTTGTGGAATGGAGACCACAACTTTTATCTTTCATTTATTAGTTGTTAATATTTAGTTAAGTTGACATAATTAGAATGAAAAGATGTGACCCTTCCTAATTATGGGTATATATATGGTTGCACATGGCTCTCCTTAATCATCATAATTTTTATTATCGAATTAATTTCCTTATTTATTCTTACTATTGGAGGTTTCCACCTCAAAGTGGATTATATTTGAACGTTTATTCTATTATTATAAATAAATATCCTAAGAAATCATATTAGAGCATTAATTTGGGTAAATATTTTTTCCGCTATATCTCACAAATGTTTAAGAATTTTATATACAATTTTTTTATTCAAGTTGGATCATCATTTAAGGAGTCCATGATAAAAAAAATGGGCTTCATTAATCATGCTTTAGTGATTTATTTCCAATTTATTTTTTTAATAAAATCACACTATAGGCCATAATCTATAGACATTTTTTGATTTATTTATATTTTTTAAAAGTTCATAAAATTTTATGTAGGGTCCATTATTTGTATTTTCATTTTCGATGCCTTCTACCTTTTGAAATTGCTGGTCAAATTTGGTCAACGATAGAACTTTTGCTTTTGATATAACACAAGTTTTAATTATTTATGGTTACCACTCGCTCTAGATAATTTCCTTTATGAATGGAGAAAAAAACTAGAATTAGAAACCAAACCAAACCAATATCGATGCCTTTTGGACTATATGAATTTTCCTCAATAACTAGTACCAATAGTTTATTTTATTATTCAATACCTAAAATCAAACTTAACATTCCTATGGGATGTGAAACAATAGTCACTTTTCTCCAAGATAATGTTTTTGCCTCATTTACAACATCCTTGAATGAGGAATTAAATGGGTTTAAACATGATCTAGTGTCTAAACTAAATTCCCTAATTAATCAGCATCCTACAACCATTCATACATAATTGAGTCACCCAAGAGTGCACAACAAACTAAACATAAGATAATTATTCTGTAACATCCCCATTGGGATCTACATAGAATAATGTGATTTTTTCAATTTAGTCAATGTATTCTATCATTAAATTTCACTATGAGAATTGAATTAGTGATATAATTATAACACTCCAAGTATGTTGACTATAGAATAAGAATGTAACACCTACCTATTACTGATCACTAACATCACATGAAACAAAACATAACTGAATAATGAAAAAAATTACATATTTTCTAGCCATAGTTAGCACATACATACAACCATTGTTGTCAATATATAATGAGAAAATACTACTTTTCATCAAGGATAATGTTTCAATAATAATAAATACAATACAAGATACAAGTTTCCATGAAGCATGTGTTTCCTAAATTCCAGTATCTATGACAATCTCAAGTGTAGT